>CAUDNR010001380.1:30098-42736 GCA_958430865.1 Entrophospora sp. SA101 | reverse complement strand
TTATTATTATTATTATTATTATTATTATTATTATTATTATTATTATTATTATTATTATTATTATTATTATTATTATTCTCACATTTACTTGTGATTCTTTATTTTTCGTTGAGAAAAATTTTGTTGAGATGTTATAACTTTATCACAAAATGTTCGAGTTTAATGTGAGAATTGAATTTGTATTAACTGCTAGTGAAGGGAAATTTAATAAAGGCGCAGATACGCCCTCATTCCGTCCGTTTAGAGTAACTTCTAATCAGGCCAACTCCTCCTTTATTGCCGGTGTGGCGATGATTTCTGTTGCATTTGCTCTTTCTCTTTCCGCCAGTTAATTTTAATTTATGGATGGCCTGTACAAAGTGTCTTTCTGCTGAATGAACCTGGAAAACCAACCAAGATAGAACGTAGCTCTGCATCACAGTGCAGTATTTGCAATTCTTCAGTTTGTTTATAATCATCAGTGTCTCGGTCTCTTTTGCGTAGGTATTGAGACTGACAGCTCTCTAGTACTCAACGAAATGCCAAGAAAAATTAATTCATCAACGGAACCGATCAATTCGAATCTTAAAGGAGATTCCAAGAAAAACCAACATTGCCTTAAAAACTTCCAAGAATTTGCAGGCTACTGCTGTTGGTGTAGTAGGAGAATGAGGAGAAAATCGTCGACATGGCGAACGACAGCAGGAACGCCCAAATAATTTGCAATCCAATCTAGTAAACCAGCAAACCTACAAAAGGTCCCGGCTGAATCTCTATTACTGAAAGCAAGCTTCTTGTCAATACAGGCAAACCCTTGTAATGTTTACTCAAAGGATCAACTGGTAGAATACTGTATTGATCTTTAGTATCCAATTTGTATAGCAAGTACCCCTTTCCAAATGTGCGGGTCCACTTTTCGACATGTCCAACGTTCTCATAGGATGTGTGGAAAATCTCTTTCTCAATATCATCATTAATGCTGAAGAAAATTGGGCCAAGTGATGATGGATAACTCTGACCTTTCTGACATTATCCCTTTTTAGGGACCAAACCGCATGGGTTCATTCTGAATGATTCTAATGGTATGTTGGCAGGGTCATACAGCCCTGCTACACTCTCTAATTCTAATTCCTTCTGGGCAGATGCTTCAGGGTTCAACTTTATGGATGGGAGGTTCTATTTTGTTTCCTCTCAGATTTCTGAAGCTATGCCCGAGGCCTTCCTTCGGACCTTGTATAATGTATCAACTTGGGGTGCTGCTTGGTCAGAGTTTCAATTTCTCAAATGTTGATGGGTATGTTTACTTTAAATATCTTTCTTGTCTAGTCAGTCGAGAATCACAATTTTTGTGCTAATGGTAAAATAGTATTGATGGTTCTAACAGTTCTTAGCAGCATCTATATCAGTTATATAAGAGGGGAATTTTATTTTGATGTGTTGTGGTTGTTGTTGTTGTTAGAGTGGTGTTGTTTTCATTATCATTATTTTTCTTGTTATTATCAATATTGTTATCAATATCGTTATCGTTTATTATTATCATCATTGTTATCACTTCCCCTTCCTATTCCAATGCTCTTACTTGAGAAATTCTCATTGTAGTTGTTAATTTTTGCTATTGAATTGGTGGAATTAATGGTATGAGGATTTTTGCTGCTTTTGTTGCAATATTTATTAATAATAATATTGATTTTGCCATCATGGTCTTCCTTTGTTGTTCAAGCTGAATTGCGCCTTCGACCGAGATCATAGCGCATGTTTGAGTATCCCTCTGTTCCCAAACATGTACTTGTCAAGCTTGACGAGCTTTGATTGAGCAATGTTTTTTGTTGTGGTAGTAGCCTATGAGCGCCACTTATTGTAGCTTTCAATTTGATCCTCGCCGCTAGTGCTGACAACTCTCCGAATGGATTCGATTTCTGTAGTTGTGACATTACAGTTGGTGCTATTGGCGATATTATTGATAGTTTTGTTGGTGATGTCATTAGCATTGTTTGTGTTATTGTTGTTCTCAGGATTGGTGTTGTCAATCTTGGAGCAGTGCTTGATATTAGGTTGTCTCTTTCCTAGAACTACTACCAAGATCAACTATGCTGTTATTACTATTTATTGGCTGTCTTTCTGACACTATTGTCTCTGCCGTTTTTAATTCAATAATGCCCCCGTTGTGAAGTAGTTAAAGGTACTACCAACTGTCTCAGCAAATTATATGTAACTTGATTGTTGTTTAGATTGCTTGATTCAGAGGAAATTATATCGTTGCTAGTGATTGAGGTAGGAAGAGGCGTGTTTCTAGTAGTTGAATCGGCAGGAGGTGTGTTAGTGCTAGCTGTGCTTTGAAAAGTGCCAGGGACTACAACTGCTGCTCTTGTTATCGATCTTGTACCTATAACTTCATTTAGTACATTGGATTTCTTTGACCCCGTGCTAGAGTAGTTTTCTCCCAATTAATAATCTCTTCTTTATTAATTATTATTATTATCTATTGTAGTAGTAATGATTTAGAGCTAGCTTTTATTTATATTATTATTAAACAGTTGCTTCCATGAATTGAAAAATCAAATAAATGTTGAATGTTTGTTGCTTATATTATTAATATACATAAATATATGTGTGTGTGCGATTGTAGCTTGTTTTTATATAATTAATATATATCATATATATGCAATATTTATTGTTGTAGTAGTGTCGTAATATTTTTTATTTTATTTTTTAAAAAATATTAAATGTATTAATTGTTAATGTGTTAAGTATTATTGAAGATTGCCAGCCAGGCTTTCCTGACTGCTTCATTTTTTTTCATTTTTTTTTTTTAAAAAAAAATTTTTAAATAGAGGGAAATTCCCACATGATTTTTTTTGTTTATCGCAGGAAGATCAAGTATATTTTAATATATTTTTTTTAAACCTTTAAAAGTTAGTACTATTATTGTTTTCAAACCTTATCTTATAATAATTAATATAAATGGAAAGGGGATGATTACTACATTCTTTATATTTTTCTACAGAGAAAAAATAAAATTATCAAGTTAAAATGTCATTCAAGAACTTATTATCACCAGAAAGAGGTAAACTTGTATATATACAAAATTTATAATAATAATACTTTAGCCAATTCTGATAATAGAGAAAATGAAAAAGGGTATTATTCAAAAGAAAAAATAAACGGGTACTTTTAATAGATTTTATGGGAACCAATTACTAAGGCTCCGAACGAATCAAATCGAGTCGCATTTAAACAAATTTTGGGGCGATCATCATATAAAAACTTCTAAATGCGTAATGAAACTTAAAAATCATGTGAAAGAATAAAATAAAATCTAGTTTTTAAAAAGACAAAAAAATTTTCATAATGTGGAAAATCCAAAGAAAAGATATGGAAAGTGAGATGTGATAGTATCATAGAATGGGAAAAGGAAACAGGAATTACAATGGAGCAGAAAATGGAAAGGTTTAAATAATAAGAATAACAGTAGAAATAGTAGTAATAATAGATCTATTAATAGAAACAATAATGAGGATAACAACAACAACACTAATAATAATAATACTAGTACTAGAAGTAGGAACAATAGTAATAGTAGCAATAGAAATAGAAGTGAAATTTTTAACAAATTATTATGTAAACATATGTACTGAAAACCTAATTTTATTTAATAAAAGAGTGGAATTGAGCTATGGCGATGCCATGGATCAGTAGGTCTGGACCGCCATATCCATTCAAGGTGGCAGGTCACAGTTTTGGGTAGTGGGTCACACCACCATCCATGACTGAATCAATCATTAACCCATTCCAAGAATGGCATGATCATCATAAAATGTTTGGTCAACCTCCTCGCTCAGCAAAAAAAATAATAATAATCACTATATTGTAAAAGACTATAAATTTTGTTCCATGTTTATATATAAGATACTTGGCTATTAACAAACTTATCTTCTTCAAATAATGATTCATTAACAAATGCCTGCCTAGCCTTTCTTGTCTTGGACTAATTAATTGTTTTTCAAAAAAAAAAAAGCACATAATTAACGTTAAGATAAAAATGGATTAAAAGTTTGTGGTTCATTATAAAAATCTTATCAATATTGACAGGGAAAAAGTGCTGTATTTAAAATAAAATAAACAAAATAAACTATATTAACATCATTAAAGCTTTTAAACGAATATTTCCTTATATTAAGAGAATTCTCTGTATAAAGTTATGACTTTGATTGGCGACTGAATGTAAAATATATTACATGGTTATCACTGTACTTTATTGGTGTGTTGGTTAATAAATTTTAAACTGTTTTAATAGCATCAAGAAACCTAAGAGAAGAACGAAATTTCAAAATGAAAAATTGAATACAATGACTTTTTTATTATAAAATACTACATAGAGAGTAGAAAAATATTACTGTATTTTTATAAAAATGCAAGATTTTAATTCTAATTATTATCTTATAATTAAAGGTATTCACCAATTGAAATGTTTTATTTATTAGAGTTTGGCGATTGGATATTATCAGTTATGATAATTACCAATTAATCCACATGGATGTGTAAAGTAATCGGAGGATATGTAGCAACCAACACTTTCAAAATACTAATTTGTAATTATTCCACAATTTATTCCCTCTTGAAATAAACGACAGTGATTTCTTTTCCGATTGCCCTAATCATATTTATATGCTGCGTAGTAAGAATTGTTGAAAGATAACTTCTAATAAAGTCAAACCTCGTTTCAACGAATTACAATTGAGTTCGTGTTATAACGAATTTTAAATGTGCCCCATAGATTAGTTCGACTATTTCAACTGATTATATTCTATTTATTTACCTAGTATCAAATCTTCTATTTCTTCCTTTAAAGGAAGGATAATCACCAGCATTCTTTCATAATGTTGAATAGTGACTTTTTAACTAGTTCTATTTTCTTCCGGCATCGGAATGAAAATATTCGTTTTAATAGATACGAAATAAGTTCCTTTTTTCACTGATATCTTGATATCCAAATAAGCAATCAATTGGGTTTTAAAAGCGCCTTTATCCCTGTTTTGATTGTTGGTATAATTGCTGGTTGGAGATTCTTTTGTGTCATATTTGTTTTGATAATTCCTTGATAACGTACATACTTTGACATTCGATGTTGACCACATTGCCAAATTGTTTATAACTATCATGGTCATGCGCTGCTAATATGAAGTTTTCAGGGAATGATTTAATCTTGCTACTTTGCTACCAAATCAGGAAATATTTGTGATTTTTACAACGAATTCCTGATTCTTGACAGAACAGAATTGTATTCATTGTTATTATTATTGGTTGTTTGTCATTCTAGCACTATTATTTCCACAGTCTAAAATAATTTGAACGATAAGAAAATTTTGACATAATTCTTGAAATATGAATTTCATTAATAACAATTATTTACAATTAATCTATTATGTAATTCTTGTAATTACCAAAGTGCTCACAGGTGTACCTTAATCATTTTTTCACCTTCTACTTTTATTATGACAAAGTCTTGCTGTTTTCCATTGTTGCCCAACTCCCAAATCTTTGATCAGCAACTAAACATGGTTTTTTCTTCTTCGCTGGAATCAAGACTCTTTGAGTTTCATAAAGCTCGCTGCCATCTAAAAGTTTAATATTTTCTGGATGAAGCTAGAATATCGATGTCATATAATTCGTGATAAAGAGTATTAATGGAGAACAATGAAAATATATAATTCTAGATGAATATTTATGTTTTAATTTAAAATTAACGTTTATTGTTACATAGTAATGGGTAAACTCGATAAAGCAAACATTTATTATATTCTAAACAATTGATTAAAGTGATTTATCGAGTTTACCTGTGTATTATATTTATTGTAAAGAGTGTAAAATGAATTTAGTGGTTATATATATATATAAATAAAGGGGGGGGGGCTGTTTTAACAACCCTTTTATAACTTTATTTAAGAAGATTGATTGATTTTCTTTTTGATTTGTCGGGAGTATAGAATTGATCTTTGATAGGATATAGTAAAACATTTAATTTAGGAGTGACAACTATACAAGTATTTGATGGTATAGTCAACCAATCCGTCTTTTCAAATGTCAAAGGTTCTAGAATATAAAAAGTTGTGATTTTTAAAATAAAATTATTATTTATTTATTTATTTATTTACATGATAGCATATTATTAATTTACCTGATGCTATCAGTACAATGTCTTCTCTTTTATCAGCTTTAAACTAAAATTCATGATTGATTAGTTAATTAGTAAAATCTCAATAGAATATATAAGTGTACAACTATACCATTTTATAATGTCCAGGCTTATATTCCATAAAACTTGTCCCTACAATATTTATAACAAACGATGTTATTATCATATCATTAATTATGTAGTTGTTGTAATGAGATACAGATAAAGTTTACCAGATGAGAAATACAACGAGGCAGCTTCTCTCGTCTGACAATTGATGTAGCGAGTGCAAACAACAGAACATCCATCTGTCACAGCAAAATTCAACAAGGATGGTTCCTAATATTTAGTCGGATGATTATTAAGAGATTTGAATTATTAAATTATCTAATAAATAAACTAGATATCGAATACAATTAATTATCCATACATTGATTCCTTCTTCTTCAGCCCAAATATTTAATTGTTGAATCGTTTTTAACATTGCACTTCTCAAAATTTCATGGCTAAACGGTCCATTCTTTGGATCTGATAACTATCATCATCGTTGTTGGTTTGTTGTTGTTGTTGTTATTATTATTATTATTATTATTATTATAGTGATAAATTAATAAGTAGGGATTTTAATAATTAGAGAATTTGTTTGTCAATCATCTCCTACCCTACTATTTATTCTCCTTTACTCATCCTCTAAATTCCAAAAACTAACCTGATTTAGAAATAATGCAAAGGCCCATTCCGAGTCAGTGTTTCCTTGGACAAATAAAAAAATATCTTCTTTTAAAGATTGAACTAATTTTCTTTTAATCTATTAATAAAAAATAACGTCTGATTGTGAGTTTAATCGAGATAAGCCAATTAACTTGTTTAGAGTCGATTAATTATACTACACTGTGTGACTAATCAATCAGTTAACCAACCAACCGACCAACCAATAAATTACCTTGTAGAAATCTTGAATGTGACCATTGTGCATCCACATCAAACTTTCATACTGCCATGGATGACCTTTTAAGTTATAATCATAATAATAATTAATAATTAGATATCTATAACAATCGAGCACAAGAAACTAATAATAAAATTGCATACAATTAGTTTCTGATAAAGCACCAGAATTAGAAGCTCTGACATGTGCAAATACTAAATGACTCTTTATTTTTTCAGCTAATCTTGATAAATTCTTGTTGTTCCATGCAGGTGTGACAGATGAAAATATACAAGGTGATTCGGTCTGTTCTGATTCTTGATTATTAGATTCATACCAACCTTAAATTGTAATACGAATTAGATAAAGTACAAATTAGAGAAAGTGTTTGATAAAAGTGAATAATAATAATAATAGTAATAATAATAACAGTAATAATAACAGTAATAATAATAATAATTATAATTATTATTATTATTATTATTATTGTTATTATTATTATTTTGAATTTTCCAAAATTTCTTAATTTTACCTACACCAAATCCATCACCTAAAATAATAATAAAAAATTAATATATATGTGATTATTATATAATATAAACAATCATCATCGTACAGATTACTACCGTTGAGCCTCGATTCAATTCTTAACCTTGAGTCAAAAGATTGATTAATTATAGAATGTGCTGGTCTAGTAATTAGCTATAAATACATTTTTATTATTATTTATTTAAAAGGAAAGTAAGTATATATTAGTAGAATGACCTACATGTGCTAATTTAATTGAAGCCTTTCCTTTATAAATTAGAAGCCTACACATTATTATTATTTCAAATTAACAATATTTGCGATATTCGTAATATTTAATATTATTTCAAAAAAATTTGCAATATTCGCAATATTTCGCAATATTCGCAATATTAATATTGTTATTTTGTTCATACAGTTTCTATGTTCATAAATGTTTCCCAAATTCGAACCCCTTGTCGATCAATTCATATGTTAACGTTCTAGGCTACATTTTTTTATAATAAACAATCATTGAAATAAGTATAATCAATTAATCAAACTTACTTTTTTTTCTTTTGCTCAACGCATATTTTGGTGGAAAATCTATGTACCAGAATCTAAATTCGATGACTTTTATTTCTTGACTTTTAGTGAAGATCATCCGCTAGTATTTTACCTTATTTGCTTCATTCGCCGCACATATACAGAGAGCAATGCGCTCCTAAAAGTGAACAACATATTAGACGAAAACATATTAGGCACGAGATAATCAGTAGATAAAATAAAGATCACGAAAAACCATTTATTATTACAAAGTACTTTTAGTAACCGAATCTTTATATAATTTAATTGTTCAATAATTATCTGACTTGCTATTGATTACTTACTGCACAGAAGAAATTTAGGAGGGGAATTGTAGTAGTAGTAATAATAACATCTTGGCAGTGGATTTAAGTGCATTATCTGAGTGATATCTAGAAAACTGATTTTGAAATCATCATTATTAAGCAAATTTCATTGTAATGAAAGTTTTTAGCTTAGAAACCATTTTATTTGGCAAATTCAATCTGGAGTTGTATACATGGATAGGTTTGTCCGAAATTGTCTAATTCTCAACATTCTTTATATGAATGAACATAAAATAACCATGCTGTTTGATTATTAAAGAATTCAAATAATCATTATTGAAAACTTCGATGATGATTA
Organism: Entrophospora sp. SA101; assembly: GCA_958430865.1. Lineage (NCBI taxonomy): Eukaryota > Fungi > Glomeromycota > Glomeromycetes > Entrophosporales > Entrophosporaceae > Entrophospora > Entrophospora sp. SA101. Next base: position 33,941 of record CAUDNR010001380.1, on the reverse strand, counting down.
AAACCCATTATCATTGATTGGAACGAAAACATTTTGGTGCCCTAATTAAGTGTAACATAATGTCGATTAATGAATGAACTAATAATAATAAAGGGAATTTGATCAAAAAAATTTTATATATAAAGACAAACTTTATAACCAAATGAGATAGGACAAAAGGTTTTTTCTATAGATTTATTATTATTATAGAAGACTCGAGCAATAAAACTATATATAAAAAATTTTGTTTAATTTTATTATGAAAAAATAGGTTTAAAGTTATTCGATTTATTATCAAATTCTTAATATTAATATCAAAGAATAAAATTAATTGATAAATTTCTCCTTTATCTTTATCTATATTCCACCCAGGATTCGCTTACCAATACATATTAATAATTAATAATGAAAAGTTGATCACCAAAAATCCGCACATTATATTAATATTAAACATATGTTTGATGATCAATAACCACTTTGGATCGTGATTTTTCATCGATTTTCTAGATGTAAGTTTTTATTATGAGAATCTATGAAAGTATTGTAAATTTGACAAACTATAAGGTTTCATATATAATCAACCTGTCTGTATAACTATTATCTCGTGTAACCTCGTTTATGTCATTTTTTTATAAATTATATTAAAAACACAATTGTTTGAAATGAGTAGTATTTAATAGCAATAATTATTTCTGAATATTAATAATAATATTTAAATTTATTATAATTGCTTGATTTTTTAAATGGTAACATAATATTTGAAAATATCATTGAATGCATCATTATTCATCAAGTCACATGTATTATCTGTTTCGGTAGTAACTGGGTTGGTTTTACTTGTAACATTTACTGATTTTGAATCATTATCTGAAATATCTGGAAGGTTAAATTTAGCTATAGTAATCCTTTGATTTTCATTTTGCGATCTATAACAATTAAGTCCAGTAATAGAACGATGTAAAGTTATGTTCAAATTAGGTTCCTATAATAAATATAAAAATATATATTACAAATTAAAAAATCATCCATTTAAAATATTAAAATTACCATTATTATTTTGTGAGTTTAGAATGGTTTTTTTGTAATGGAAAAAGTTACGCATAAAAATGACATAAATGGTGGGGGGTAACCATTAATTATGTGGGTATACTGTAACAAAACCAGACAAAGTGAACATTATGTCACAGAGGATTGATTATAGATTTACTTCTTGTCCTTGTTTGATGTCTTTTCTTTCCTTAGGGGGTAGTTTACAAAAGTAAAAAAACTATGCCATGTTAATTATTTTCAACCCAATAATATTTTCTTGAAGGAAAATAAGCAAAAAAATCCTAAACGCTTGTTTAATAAGAGAAAGATAGGATCTTTTGTCCATGAGTCACCTGAAGAGAAAAAAGAAATTGCTGTCTTCACCATCAAAAATTTCTACCAGTGAGAACAAACCGAGAAAAAAAAAATAAGAGAAGTAATTCAGGGGTCGGTTGGAAAAGAAAAGAATAAAGAGATGAAGGAAGAGAAGGAGGAAGATAATGAAAAGATAATTTCGGATTTTTGGTGTGATAAGATCCTATTCATTTTTACGCATTCATATCTAGAGTCACGATTTCTGATAGTTTCTGGTCTAATTGATTACATCATTAACTTGCCCATCTACAGAAAGCAAAGATTCGATTTTGAATCTTTTTGATTGTTTCGTTTAGCTTGTTGTCTCACTAAAGCACTTCCTGATTGAATCTGTTTGTTACAACATTTCATTTATTTAATTATCAATATCTCAATCTCTGCTTCAATGATTTAATTTCAGCTGGATCGGTTCATTGTCAAATTTACAACCTTTAAGCACAAAATGATCCAATGTTAGAATAATTACTTTGAATGCCTCGGAAAAATTCTGATAGTGGTCATTCTCTCAACGCGCTTTTATATATCATAATAATAAATGTAACAAGATTATTTTTTTCATACCCATCAATACAATCATCAATAGAACTATCACCACTATTACTACAAAAAATTGATTGTTGATCAATTTTTGGAATCTGCTATAAAAATAGAAATATATATTGCTTGTGTCTTGATATATATATATATATATATATAACACATGCAAGTATATAAATTATTTACCATGGTAATAGTCAATGATTCATTATCACTCCGTTAACCCGTTCTCCTTTTGTTTTTGATCTAACGGTAATTGACATAGTTGGCAAATTAATACTGTTACTTGATAGTAAATTCAGAATTCTCTTGGTGTGCGTGGTGAAGCTTGCTTAAAAAATTTATCTGTGCAAAGTTTTCCGTTTTTTATTTGTGATACTAACTATACGAATAAAGTCAACATTCTGTCAAACAAAGTCTATGAAGTTGTTGTACGTGAAAATGAAATTATGTGGATTCGCAATTCACATATGTGAAATTCAAATTTACATGTGTGAAATTCAAATTAGCCAATCAGAACTTCACCCCACTCCATAATATTTCAATTTCACACACAACCAAGTCATTAAATTTAACAATTTAACTGCATCATAGAGACCGTTGACTGATCCGGTCAGAATTCGAAACACTAGCTACTTACGCGAATGTGTTATCAAAATTCGTTAGATCCAAATTGTATGTTATTATTATTGTGGTAAATTATTTATAATCCATACACACAAAATTACAGCGTAACATGATGTCCAGAGGACAACATGTTGGCGCGAGAAGCTTTCTTTAATTGATGGGATGATTGCTCTTTCATATTCACAACGTCTTTTGAAGATAAACTTTCACTGTTTGCCCTATTAAGTCAATCATTATCTCAAACAATGAATGACTCAGGTAATTAGGTCGTGTAGAGTATGACGAATGAAAGTATCTTTTTTGTTAGTATTTGCAACTTTTAATATAGGCAGTGGAAGAAAGCTGCTGTATTTTCGGGATCGCATTTGTTAAAGGAGAAATTAAAGGATTCGTTAACAGTTTAGTGCCATATTGCATGGTTTTTTTTCTTTATTCTATAAATCATATAAATGATCAATAATGTGATTCTAAATCAGATTGGACTTTACGCTTTTGTAAAGAACAAATTTATTGGGAAAGTGTGCCCTCAAAATTGATGCTTCTAGAAATAAATAAATTCTATTTTTGATGTAATTAAATTTTCTTCCCGTTTCTTTTTTCATGCTTTATTTAAACACTTTTTTGTTACTGTTTCCATCTAAAAAATACCGTTCTCGTATTGACCATTTCCAGGAAAATATGTTATTATATAGCCTTTTTAATCTAAACGAATCAAATTAAAGTTTGGTTACTGCATAGTAGTTACATAAATAAGTCCAAAAAAGAAATAATTCTTTGATTTCGGAGTTATTAATATTGTCTATAAATATTAATAAAATAAGTCTATGAGAGAAACTTTATCCTATTTATTCGATATGAACAAAGGAGCTATTCCTTCTCTACTCAACCAAAGAAAGAAAGTGAAATTAAGTTTCTTTGCTTTATTGTCACTTCTTCCACTTGCAAATGCACTCATTATTGACGAAGAGTATAACTCTGAAGAGGATGTTTATGATGCAATTATCAACACATTCTTTCCAGTATTTTTTGTCATTTTGTTCAATGTTTCAGGGAAGACTGGACGCATCAAAAATGTAATGTTACCATTACTGGATGACTTATTATATAACACAGTCACTTGGATGATTCCGCTGGTAGTCTCTTTGGTCTATGATGATTTGTTGAGTATAAAGATATTTTCATTTGTAAACATGGCTTTACATGTAACTTGCGCAGTAGCCGCGATAATTAAGAATGATACAGTTGAAAATGTTATTGATGATGATGAACTTGATTCTTCTACATTTATCTCTTTGT
>CAUDNR010001380.1:0-26708 GCA_958430865.1 Entrophospora sp. SA101 | reverse complement strand
AATTTTAGTAGCAACAATCTGATTATAATGTTTTTCACATATTGAATAATTTTCCAAAGAATCAATTAATGAAGTGAAGGTAATTTTATAAATGGTTTAAATGCCCTTTACCGCATTCCCTGATGCTTGTCTCCAATATCGATTGCTTGTAGTACTAGGAAGTGGTCTCTGCATTTCGACTAAAGGTTAAAAAAAAAAAAAAAAATAAAACAAGAAAGAAATGAGATTTAACTCCTATATAGCACATGAATTTTCCAGACAATTGTTATATATCATAACATAACAAAATTTTTTTTTTTAAAAAATTTCAAGAACATGTCTGCACCTGCTTTTATAGCCTTTTATTATGTCACCGCGATTGAAAGTTGGACGTATATTAATATAATAGAATATTACCGTGCAAAAATTGAACAAAAGGATTTAAAACAAATACTAGATCGTGTAAAAAAGGATCTTCAAGTGGTGGCAAATCCTAATTCTGATTTTGACGTGGCGAGCAAAGAAAAAGCTCAAGAAATCCTTGATGACTGAAAGGTACGTTCATTTAATGGGACGGGGTTTGAATGAAAATAGGATAAGTTTCGTAAATCAATTAGCAAGGGTTAAAAGCTTAATCTGAACTGCTAGTTCGACACTTAGTGCAAGCTGGGACTGCTAGTCTAACAAGGATGTGCTCTTAATTCAATGCTTCTTTGCACTTTATTGTTATTGTAGAATTTTTTTTTTAAATATTACTAATTCTGTGTTTTGTTTGCCAAGAATTTTACTACATCAAAGAATAATTTGAAAAAAGATTTGAAATATGCACATGTGAATATTCAGCACTTACAGGTGGGCCTCTAATCTGAAAATTCATAAGACAAAAAAAAAATACTGAATAGCATTTTGTTGTTTAGATGAGGCAACAGGTTCTTGCAACCAGAGATAATATGATACACAACATTGATAATAGTTGTACAACTTTGAGAAATCATCAAGATGTAGATAATATAGAGGAAATAATGGATACCAAAAGTGCTAAAACTCTGATGATGAAAAAGGTGAGATTATAATGACTTTCAAAATTGCTTAGGTGACAAATAATAAACATGTTCAATACACCAGAATAAAGTTGGAAATATACATGCAGCCCAAATTGGTTTGGTGATTTCAATGGTCAAAAGTATTCCAATTTTGATGGTAGAAAGTAGAAATTAATTACGGCACTCACTATTAAAAACATAAGTGTAACACCCCTTTACTACATGTGTAACCCCCTTTATGACAATGTCAAAATACTTTGGGCTGCATGTATACACTGTATATATATTGATACTAACTTTAACATTTCCAAAAATAGAAAAATGCTGGGGAAAACTATATAATAGAAGGTGTAAAGGTTCTCAATGAGGCAAGGTTCAGCAGCTCAGGTGAAGTTATTTCTGCTGTAAATCAACAAAAATGAAATAATGACAATAGTGATGATGTTCATAATAGTCAAGTAAATATATATCATATTGAATCATATATAAAGCAAAAATGTTAATGAATTGTTAAATATCATTCATTTATTTGATGCTCATTTAGAGAATATATAAAAGGGTAATGTTGTCTGTGGTTTTTAAATTAAAAGAAATGAAAAAACTCATATATTTTTCTATATTCAGTTAAAGAATATTATTCCCTTGATTTATATCCAATTGATGGTGAAAATGATGGCAATGAAATTGATGACAAAGGAGATGAACTTCTGGAACTAAATGTGTTCACAGATTTTACCACTGTGGATAAATGGAACCTGACTGAAAATAAGGCTGTTAATGAGATATTTTAAAAAAATATTTCAGATCATGCCCATTCAACAAAAAGCATTGACTCCTGCAGTAAGAGCAATTTTAAGGTATGGTGCCTCAAGAATTATAGACCTTTCATCCCACATGAATAAATGGTTCACTTTAGAACATCAGGAAATTTTTTCTGATGTGGATTTACATAATTATTACACTATTTACATAAGTTTATGGTGGGCCCTGTAATATTATGCAAAAATCATGCAATTATTACATTGAGTGTAAATATTACATAATTTTTTATGCAAATATTACAACTTTCATATTAAAATTTATAAACATAATATTACAACAGGGAAAATTTCCTGATGAAGAAAGCAAATTTATGGTAAAAGACTACAAATGGATGTTAAAGATTCCAGAATTATCGGATGAAAGCAATAAATTCATAAGTAAAGTTGAAGAGGTAGATATGTTCTTAAGATTCCTTAATGCTATTCATTATTTATTTGTTTTTTTACTATACACATTCATATTTTTATCAAAATAAAGATGATAAAAACTGGTAACAAAACTCAAACATATAAATATTGCTTAAAAGAACATATGGATTCACAATCATATAGCTGTTTATATAAAATCACTAAGATCTATTCTGACTTGTAAGTGAATATGAATGTCCTTGTTTATTTGAAAGCTTTGACTTATTTTACTTTTATTGTGCACAGTTTATGAGACATTGAATAGCAATGATATGTTAGCTAAAGATTATACAGAATGTGACATTATTATCAAAACTTTTTCTTATCTGATAAAGACACTAGAAATGAATCAACCAATTAATCAGAAATGGTAACAAAGTGTATAAATTTCAAAAAAATTTTTTTTTTGCATCTTGAACTTTCACAAATCACTTAAATTATTGTAAAATAGTAAATTATAAACCACGGGAAACGAACATATAAATCGGAAATGATTTACGAAGTTACTATTACACGCAAATAAAATCGGAAAAACTGATCAAGTGATCAATTTATTCGAACACCAATAAAATAATTGACTCACGGAAATATTGTAAATATAAATATTCCAGCATTCTAAAATGTAACGGATTACAAAGTCTCAGAATAATATTTAAACGAAAGAATTTTACATGACTCATGTTGACTAGAAATTACTTGAAAATAATTCTACATGGAAGGTTTAAATAATGATTAAAGAATACATTAATTAGTATAATTTAGGATTTTAAAGAAATCGGAGAACTAGATGATAGAACCTCTAAAATGTATAAATACGTTGTAAGTTTCTCTTTCATGTAATCTTTAGTTTATTAGTTAGTTTTATTAACTCAAAGTTTTTTAGTAAACTCAAATATTATTATAATAAATAAACCTTGACCTTGTCATTGTCATTGTCCTTGTTAACTTCAAACATTATATTTTTGAAATGATAATAAAACTATCCCTAACGACGAATTATACTAATCCCGTGCATAATTATTTTCTTTTAATTTTATTTTCTTTATTTTTATCTAGATTAGGCAAACGCCTAAATAGTGGAAATCCTAGCTAGGTGAGGTCAGTTAAGAGACTGAGCCATAAATATAATAATCAGTGTAGAAAGTATCACGGCGGATACTTCAGATATTATAAATATCATTGAGACGTGCCGGCTCAGGCAGATAACAAAGAACTGCTGAGAAAACGTTACCGGAAGGGAAGTAAGGAAACTTGCCCTGTAAATAATTAAATAGCTTGAGCGCTATAGTGAAAGAAAGTAATCAAAGAATTAAATAATTGGATACTGTCGTAAGAAGGGATAAATAATATTTTAACCAAAACCAAGAGATTTGTGTGAGACGCGGATTTTGATCTCACAACACTTCTAATAATTTGTGAAACAACTGCAAAAATTTGCCGATCATTAATATGTTTTTGTGGCAATAATAAACGTAATCAACGTGAGTCAAATTTTTTTTTATTTTAAATAGAAATAACCCATTTATATTTTCTTGGATAGAATTAATTCTACAACCATTTTTACATCATAAATAAACCTTAAATTTTATATAATAATTTTAGGCGATTCCTACATATAAACATAAAATATTTTATAAGAAAGTCCCTTTGAAATTTTGTATATTTAAACTTCGAGATTCATATCATGTGTTAAAAGTACAAATTAGTTTATATCAACATAAAGAGTGGTTACGTTGGGGTGAAAGTTGGAGTCCAGAAAATTTTAATTAGTTTCACGGATCACGATTAATAATTTGTTTATATCGTGATAAAGAGTTTATAATTACTCATCACTATAGTAGAAATAGTAGTAATAATAGATCTATTAATAGAAACAATAATGAGGATAACAACAACAACACTAATAATAATAATAATACTAGTACTGGCAATAGTAATAGTAGCAATATAAATAGAAGTGAAATTTTAACAAATTATTATGTAAACATATGTACTGAAAACCTAATTTTATTTAATAAAAAGAGTGTAATTGAGCTATGGCGATGCCATGGATCAGTAGGTCTGGACCGCCATATCCATTCAAGGTGGCAGGTCACAGTTTTGGGTAGTGGGTCACACCACCATCCATGACTGAATCAATCATTAACCCATTCCAAGAATGGCATGATCATCATAAAATGTTTGGTCAACCTCCTCGCTCAGCAAAAAAAATAATAATAATCACTATATTGTAAAAGACTATAAATTTTGTTCCATGTTTATATATAAGATACTTGGCTATTAACAAACTTATCTTCTTCAAATAATGATTCATTAACAAATGCCTGCCTAGCCTTTCTTGTCTTGGACTAATTAATTGTTTTTCAAAAAAAAAAAAGCACATAATTAACGTTAAGATAAAAATGGATTAAAAGTTTGTGGTTCATTATAAAAATCTTATCAATATTGACAGGGAAAAAGTGCTGTATTTAAAATAAAATAAACAAAATAAACTATATTAACATCATTAAAGCTTTTAAACGAATATTTCCTTATATTAAGAGAATTCTCTGTATAAAGTTATGACTTTGATTGGCGACTGAATGTAAAATATATTACATGGTTATCACTGTACTTTATTGGTGTGTTGGTTAATAAATTTTAAACTGTTTTAATAGCATCAAGAAACCTAAGAGAAGAACGAAATTTCAAAATGAAAAATTGAATACAATGACTTTTTTATTATAAAATACTACATAGAGAGTAGAAAAATATTACTGTATTTTTATAAAAATGCAAGATTTTAATTCTAATTATTATCTTATAATTAAAGGTATTCACCAATTGAAATGTTTTATTTATTAGAGTTTGGCGATTGGATATTATCAGTTATGATAATTACCAATTAATCCACATGGATGTGTAAAGTAATCGGAGGATATGTAGCAACCAACACTTTCAAAATACTAATTTGTAATTATTCCACAATTTATTCCCTCTTGAAATAAACGACAGTGATTTCTTTTCCGATTGCCCTAATCATATTTATATGCTGCGTAGTAAGAATTGTTGAAAGATAACTTCTAATAAAGTCAAACCTCGTTTCAACGAATTACAATTGAGTTCGTGTTATAACGAATTTTAAATGTGCCCCATAGATTAGTTCGACTATTTCAACTGATTATATTCTATTTATTTACCTAGTATCAAATCTTCTATTTCTTCCTTTAAAGGAAGGATAATCACCAGCATTCTTTCATAATGTTGAATAGTGACTTTTTAACTAGTTCTATTTTCTTCCGGCATCGGAATGAAAATATTCGTTTTAATAGATACGAAATAAGTTCCTTTTTTCACTGATATCTTGATATCCAAATAAGCAATCAATTGGGTTTTAAAAGCGCCTTTATCCCTGTTTTGATTGTTGGTATAATTGCTGGTTGGAGATTCTTTTGTGTCATATTTGTTTTGATAATTCCTTGATAACGTACATACTTTGACATTCGATGTTGACCACATTGCCAAATTGTTTATAACTATCATGGTCATGCGCTGCTAATATGAAGTTTTCAGGGAATGATTTAATCTTGCTACTTTGCTACCAAATCAGGAAATATTTGTGATTTTTACAACGAATTCCTGATTCTTGACAGAACAGAATTGTATTCATTGTTATTATTATTGGTTGTTTGTCATTCTAGCACTATTATTTCCACAGTCTAAAATAATTTGAACGATAAGAAAATTTTGACATAATTCTTGAAATATGAATTTCATTAATAACAATTATTTACAATTAATCTATTATGTAATTCTTGTAATTACCAAAGTGCTCACAGGTGTACCTTAATCATTTTTTCACCTTCTACTTTTATTATGACAAAGTCTTGCTGTTTTCCATTGTTGCCCAACTCCCAAATCTTTGATCAGCAACTAAACATGGTTTTTTCTTCTTCGCTGGAATCAAGACTCTTTGAGTTTCATAAAGCTCGCTGCCATCTAAAAGTTTAATATTTTCTGGATGAAGCTAGAATATCGATGTCATATAATTCGTGATAAAGAGTATTAATGGAGAACAATGAAAATATATAATTCTAGATGAATATTTATGTTTTAATTTAAAATTAACGTTTATTGTTACATAGTAATGGGTAAACTCGATAAAGCAAACATTTATTATATTCTAAACAATTGATTAAAGTGATTTATCGAGTTTACCTGTGTATTATATTTATTGTAAAGAGTGTAAAATGAATTTAGTGGTTATATATATATATAAATAAAGGGGGGGGGCTGTTTTAACAACCCTTTTATAACTTTATTTAAGAAGATTGATTGATTTTCTTTTTGATTTGTCGGGAGTATAGAATTGATCTTTGATAGGATATAGTAAAACATTTAATTTAGGAGTGACAACTATACAAGTATTTGATGGTATAGTCAACCAATCCGTCTTTTCAAATGTCAAAGGTTCTAGAATATAAAAAGTTGTGATTTTTAAAATAAAATTATTATTTATTTATTTATTTATTTACATGATAGCATATTATTAATTTACCTGATGCTATCAGTACAATGTCTTCTCTTTTATCAGCTTTAAACTAAAATTCATGATTGATTAGTTAATTAGTAAAATCTCAATAGAATATATAAGTGTACAACTATACCATTTTATAATGTCCAGGCTTATATTCCATAAAACTTGTCCCTACAATATTTATAACAAACGATGTTATTATCATATCATTAATTATGTAGTTGTTGTAATGAGATACAGATAAAGTTTACCAGATGAGAAATACAACGAGGCAGCTTCTCTCGTCTGACAATTGATGTAGCGAGTGCAAACAACAGAACATCCATCTGTCACAGCAAAATTCAACAAGGATGGTTCCTAATATTTAGTCGGATGATTATTAAGAGATTTGAATTATTAAATTATCTAATAAATAAACTAGATATCGAATACAATTAATTATCCATACATTGATTCCTTCTTCTTCAGCCCAAATATTTAATTGTTGAATCGTTTTTAACATTGCACTTCTCAAAATTTCATGGCTAAACGGTCCATTCTTTGGATCTGATAACTATCATCATCGTTGTTGGTTTGTTGTTGTTGTTGTTATTATTATTATTATTATTATTATTATAGTGATAAATTAATAAGTAGGGATTTTAATAATTAGAGAATTTGTTTGTCAATCATCTCCTACCCTACTATTTATTCTCCTTTACTCATCCTCTAAATTCCAAAAACTAACCTGATTTAGAAATAATGCAAAGGCCCATTCCGAGTCAGTGTTTCCTTGGACAAATAAAAAAATATCTTCTTTTAAAGATTGAACTAATTTTCTTTTAATCTATTAATAAAAAATAACGTCTGATTGTGAGTTTAATCGAGATAAGCCAATTAACTTGTTTAGAGTCGATTAATTATACTACACTGTGTGACTAATCAATCAGTTAACCAACCAACCGACCAACCAATAAATTACCTTGTAGAAATCTTGAATGTGACCATTGTGCATCCACATCAAACTTTCATACTGCCATGGATGACCTTTTAAGTTATAATCATAATAATAATTAATAATTAGATATCTATAACAATCGAGCACAAGAAACTAATAATAAAATTGCATACAATTAGTTTCTGATAAAGCACCAGAATTAGAAGCTCTGACATGTGCAAATACTAAATGACTCTTTATTTTTTCAGCTAATCTTGATAAATTCTTGTTGTTCCATGCAGGTGTGACAGATGAAAATATACAAGGTGATTCGGTCTGTTCTGATTCTTGATTATTAGATTCATACCAACCTTAAATTGTAATACGAATTAGATAAAGTACAAATTAGAGAAAGTGTTTGATAAAAGTGAATAATAATAATAATAGTAATAATAATAACAGTAATAATAACAGTAATAATAATAATAATTATAATTATTATTATTATTATTATTATTGTTATTATTATTATTTTGAATTTTCCAAAATTTCTTAATTTTACCTACACCAAATCCATCACCTAAAATAATAATAAAAAATTAATATATATGTGATTATTATATAATATAAACAATCATCATCGTACAGATTACTACCGTTGAGCCTCGATTCAATTCTTAACCTTGAGTCAAAAGATTGATTAATTATAGAATGTGCTGGTCTAGTAATTAGCTATAAATACATTTTTATTATTATTTATTTAAAAGGAAAGTAAGTATATATTAGTAGAATGACCTACATGTGCTAATTTAATTGAAGCCTTTCCTTTATAAATTAGAAGCCTACACATTATTATTATTTCAAATTAACAATATTTGCGATATTCGTAATATTTAATATTATTTCAAAAAAATTTGCAATATTCGCAATATTTCGCAATATTCGCAATATTAATATTGTTATTTTGTTCATACAGTTTCTATGTTCATAAATGTTTCCCAAATTCGAACCCCTTGTCGATCAATTCATATGTTAACGTTCTAGGCTACATTTTTTTATAATAAACAATCATTGAAATAAGTATAATCAATTAATCAAACTTACTTTTTTTTCTTTTGCTCAACGCATATTTTGGTGGAAAATCTATGTACCAGAATCTAAATTCGATGACTTTTATTTCTTGACTTTTAGTGAAGATCATCCGCTAGTATTTTACCTTATTTGCTTCATTCGCCGCACATATACAGAGAGCAATGCGCTCCTAAAAGTGAACAACATATTAGACGAAAACATATTAGGCACGAGATAATCAGTAGATAAAATAAAGATCACGAAAAACCATTTATTATTACAAAGTACTTTTAGTAACCGAATCTTTATATAATTTAATTGTTCAATAATTATCTGACTTGCTATTGATTACTTACTGCACAGAAGAAATTTAGGAGGGGAATTGTAGTAGTAGTAATAATAACATCTTGGCAGTGGATTTAAGTGCATTATCTGAGTGATATCTAGAAAACTGATTTTGAAATCATCATTATTAAGCAAATTTCATTGTAATGAAAGTTTTTAGCTTAGAAACCATTTTATTTGGCAAATTCAATCTGGAGTTGTATACATGGATAGGTTTGTCCGAAATTGTCTAATTCTCAACATTCTTTATATGAATGAACATAAAATAACCATGCTGTTTGATTATTAAAGAATTCAAATAATCATTATTGAAAACTTCGATGATGATTAAAACCCATTATCATTGATTGGAACGAAAACATTTTGGTGCCCTAATTAAGTGTAACATAATGTCGATTAATGAATGAACTAATAATAATAAAGGGAATTTGATCAAAAAAATTTTATATATAAAGACAAACTTTATAACCAAATGAGATAGGACAAAAGGTTTTTTCTATAGATTTATTATTATTATAGAAGACTCGAGCAATAAAACTATATATAAAAAATTTTGTTTAATTTTATTATGAAAAAATAGGTTTAAAGTTATTCGATTTATTATCAAATTCTTAATATTAATATCAAAGAATAAAATTAATTGATAAATTTCTCCTTTATCTTTATCTATATTCCACCCAGGATTCGCTTACCAATACATATTAATAATTAATAATGAAAAGTTGATCACCAAAAATCCGCACATTATATTAATATTAAACATATGTTTGATGATCAATAACCACTTTGGATCGTGATTTTTCATCGATTTTCTAGATGTAAGTTTTTATTATGAGAATCTATGAAAGTATTGTAAATTTGACAAACTATAAGGTTTCATATATAATCAACCTGTCTGTATAACTATTATCTCGTGTAACCTCGTTTATGTCATTTTTTTATAAATTATATTAAAAACACAATTGTTTGAAATGAGTAGTATTTAATAGCAATAATTATTTCTGAATATTAATAATAATATTTAAATTTATTATAATTGCTTGATTTTTTAAATGGTAACATAATATTTGAAAATATCATTGAATGCATCATTATTCATCAAGTCACATGTATTATCTGTTTCGGTAGTAACTGGGTTGGTTTTACTTGTAACATTTACTGATTTTGAATCATTATCTGAAATATCTGGAAGGTTAAATTTAGCTATAGTAATCCTTTGATTTTCATTTTGCGATCTATAACAATTAAGTCCAGTAATAGAACGATGTAAAGTTATGTTCAAATTAGGTTCCTATAATAAATATAAAAATATATATTACAAATTAAAAAATCATCCATTTAAAATATTAAAATTACCATTATTATTTTGTGAGTTTAGAATGGTTTTTTTGTAATGGAAAAAGTTACGCATAAAAATGACATAAATGGTGGGGGGTAACCATTAATTATGTGGGTATACTGTAACAAAACCAGACAAAGTGAACATTATGTCACAGAGGATTGATTATAGATTTACTTCTTGTCCTTGTTTGATGTCTTTTCTTTCCTTAGGGGGTAGTTTACAAAAGTAAAAAAACTATGCCATGTTAATTATTTTCAACCCAATAATATTTTCTTGAAGGAAAATAAGCAAAAAAATCCTAAACGCTTGTTTAATAAGAGAAAGATAGGATCTTTTGTCCATGAGTCACCTGAAGAGAAAAAAGAAATTGCTGTCTTCACCATCAAAAATTTCTACCAGTGAGAACAAACCGAGAAAAAAAAAATAAGAGAAGTAATTCAGGGGTCGGTTGGAAAAGAAAAGAATAAAGAGATGAAGGAAGAGAAGGAGGAAGATAATGAAAAGATAATTTCGGATTTTTGGTGTGATAAGATCCTATTCATTTTTACGCATTCATATCTAGAGTCACGATTTCTGATAGTTTCTGGTCTAATTGATTACATCATTAACTTGCCCATCTACAGAAAGCAAAGATTCGATTTTGAATCTTTTTGATTGTTTCGTTTAGCTTGTTGTCTCACTAAAGCACTTCCTGATTGAATCTGTTTGTTACAACATTTCATTTATTTAATTATCAATATCTCAATCTCTGCTTCAATGATTTAATTTCAGCTGGATCGGTTCATTGTCAAATTTACAACCTTTAAGCACAAAATGATCCAATGTTAGAATAATTACTTTGAATGCCTCGGAAAAATTCTGATAGTGGTCATTCTCTCAACGCGCTTTTATATATCATAATAATAAATGTAACAAGATTATTTTTTTCATACCCATCAATACAATCATCAATAGAACTATCACCACTATTACTACAAAAAATTGATTGTTGATCAATTTTTGGAATCTGCTATAAAAATAGAAATATATATTGCTTGTGTCTTGATATATATATATATATATATATAACACATGCAAGTATATAAATTATTTACCATGGTAATAGTCAATGATTCATTATCACTCCGTTAACCCGTTCTCCTTTTGTTTTTGATCTAACGGTAATTGACATAGTTGGCAAATTAATACTGTTACTTGATAGTAAATTCAGAATTCTCTTGGTGTGCGTGGTGAAGCTTGCTTAAAAAATTTATCTGTGCAAAGTTTTCCGTTTTTTATTTGTGATACTAACTATACGAATAAAGTCAACATTCTGTCAAACAAAGTCTATGAAGTTGTTGTACGTGAAAATGAAATTATGTGGATTCGCAATTCACATATGTGAAATTCAAATTTACATGTGTGAAATTCAAATTAGCCAATCAGAACTTCACCCCACTCCATAATATTTCAATTTCACACACAACCAAGTCATTAAATTTAACAATTTAACTGCATCATAGAGACCGTTGACTGATCCGGTCAGAATTCGAAACACTAGCTACTTACGCGAATGTGTTATCAAAATTCGTTAGATCCAAATTGTATGTTATTATTATTGTGGTAAATTATTTATAATCCATACACACAAAATTACAGCGTAACATGATGTCCAGAGGACAACATGTTGGCGCGAGAAGCTTTCTTTAATTGATGGGATGATTGCTCTTTCATATTCACAACGTCTTTTGAAGATAAACTTTCACTGTTTGCCCTATTAAGTCAATCATTATCTCAAACAATGAATGACTCAGGTAATTAGGTCGTGTAGAGTATGACGAATGAAAGTATCTTTTTTGTTAGTATTTGCAACTTTTAATATAGGCAGTGGAAGAAAGCTGCTGTATTTTCGGGATCGCATTTGTTAAAGGAGAAATTAAAGGATTCGTTAACAGTTTAGTGCCATATTGCATGGTTTTTTTTCTTTATTCTATAAATCATATAAATGATCAATAATGTGATTCTAAATCAGATTGGACTTTACGCTTTTGTAAAGAACAAATTTATTGGGAAAGTGTGCCCTCAAAATTGATGCTTCTAGAAATAAATAAATTCTATTTTTGATGTAATTAAATTTTCTTCCCGTTTCTTTTTTCATGCTTTATTTAAACACTTTTTTGTTACTGTTTCCATCTAAAAAATACCGTTCTCGTATTGACCATTTCCAGGAAAATATGTTATTATATAGCCTTTTTAATCTAAACGAATCAAATTAAAGTTTGGTTACTGCATAGTAGTTACATAAATAAGTCCAAAAAAGAAATAATTCTTTGATTTCGGAGTTATTAATATTGTCTATAAATATTAATAAAATAAGTCTATGAGAGAAACTTTATCCTATTTATTCGATATGAACAAAGGAGCTATTCCTTCTCTACTCAACCAAAGAAAGAAAGTGAAATTAAGTTTCTTTGCTTTATTGTCACTTCTTCCACTTGCAAATGCACTCATTATTGACGAAGAGTATAACTCTGAAGAGGATGTTTATGATGCAATTATCAACACATTCTTTCCAGTATTTTTTGTCATTTTGTTCAATGTTTCAGGGAAGACTGGACGCATCAAAAATGTAATGTTACCATTACTGGATGACTTATTATATAACACAGTCACTTGGATGATTCCGCTGGTAGTCTCTTTGGTCTATTATGATTTGTTGAGTATAAAGATATTTTCATTTGTAAACATGGCTTTACATGTAACTTGCGCAGTAGCCGCGATAATTAAGAATGATACAGTTGAAAATGTTATTGATGATGATGAACTTGATTCTTCTACATTTATCTCTTTGTTTTTGATATTTTTCCCAGCGATAGTCATTCCAATATTCTGGATTGTTGTTATTACAACTAGACATCTTTTTGATCCAATTAGTTTGGTATTCCTTACATCATTTGGGATGTTGTTGGCTACAATATCCATTACTTTTGCACCACTTTATGAATTAGGGAGAATAGGTGATTCGAAGTTTTTTAGAATATTATTATATCCTGGATGGTTTTATCTCCCAAATATTCTGCAAACATTATTTATTGTGTTAAAATGGCCAATCGATTTTTACTTTGTCAAGGCATGCATATTTATACTGGTTCTCTCTTTAACAAGAAATGTGTCATTCTTTACAGAGAAGGAACCAGCACCTGGTGACTTTCTGGCTACTTCAACAACATACACTCAATGTTTACTGCGCGAATTAATAGATGAAGCGTTAGAGGACGAAGAAAATAAAATAAAAGATGAAAGTGATACTCAAAAAGAAATAATCAGGGAAATGAGCAAATCAATGGCCGAAATGAAAAAATCAATAGCCGAAATGAAAGAAACTCAAAAGAGTGAAAGTCAAAAGTACGAAACTTTAAAGGAAGAAATGAAATCAATGGCTGAAAGGATAAAATAATGATGATAATTTAACATCAGTTTTCTTTTAGAAAGGACTATTATGCTATGTGACTTTGTTACTAACAGTATATTTATTTATTTACTATTACATACATTATTACATATAGCAAAAATTTAATAATGATATCGTTACTTAATAAAAACATACTGAAAATAAATCTTTTTTTTTCCTGGAATGATCAATATTAACAACCTTTTACAATTCTATATAATGGAAAACAGCAATAACAAAAAAAAATCTAATTGCAAGAAAGAGAAACCAAGAAATTTCTCCAGCAGGCGAGTTTGTAGAAAAATATTATTTTTTAGTTTTTTAAAATTAAAATCAGTTCAAGTATCTTTTTAAGATTAGACAATATTATTATAAACTTTATTATTATTCAATAAGTTATATGTAAAAATATTAAATAATAATAATAATAATAATAAATTAATTCACATTTTTTCTTTATTTTAATAATAACTTTTCTGTCATTTTAGTCCTTAAATTTGTTAAATTCATTAATTGAACCAATGAATCTTCCATTTCATCTATATCCATAATAATACCATCTAAAGGTTGAGTTTGTTGTTCGATTTTACACAACTTGGATAAAAATGAATCATTCAATTGATAAAGTCGTTGATCTTTCTCAGGCTAATAAAAAACAACAATTTTAAATAATTAGCAATTAATTAATATATCTATATATGAATACTCTAATACTTACATCCCAATAGTTTGTTGAATTAGTTGAATTAGTTGAATTAGTTGGATTTAATGATCTAAGGTTATCTCTAATCAATTCATTATCTATTTCAACCACATATTCTGGTTCTTCTTTCAGTAAAGGATGAAGCTGTTATTATATTATTGTAATAATTACAATAATCAATGTTATAATTATTTGGGTGAGAGATATGTGAAAAATAACACTTTTCCATTATAACTTCAATCAATTCCAATCAATAATTAATTACCTTTGATCTTTGTATTTTTTTATATCTGTTATTTACTGCTTTTTTATCACTTTTGAATCTTGATAAAGCTTTAGTGTCATCAATTAAAAGTCTAAATATAATAATTAATTTGATGATTATTAGAATATAATATTTATATGATAAAAATAACGATAATATTATTATCATACAATTTCTCATGTTTAAGATGAACTTCCATTTGATTTAAATGTTCCGTTTCTTGTAAAGCTCTCAATTCCAATTTTTCCTATAAAGAAAACAATTTAATAAGTAAAAATAAAAATTTCTTGAAGCAATTATATTTTAGAAAATGTACAAACGTTTTGTAATTCAAGATTCTTATAGTTTAAGCTTTTCAATGAATTTGATAAAGGCACAGGCTCCAACTTTTCATCGATTCTTAATTATTAATAATTGATGATATAATTAATACACAATTAAATAAATAAATAATTAATTGTATAAATCGTATATTCAATTTACTTTGTTTTCAAAGTAGCAAGTAATGGTTCTAGCTCATCTCTTTCCTCTGCATTATCAACATCATTAAGTGTATCACTTTTATACATTAATATCATATATTGTTATTATTATTATGTATTATATATATTTTACATAAATAAACATGTAAGCTTACGAAATGCAATCGCCTAAAATATTTTTTATACAATCTATAAATTTGTCATGTTGTTGTTGTTGTTGTTGTTGAGCCATGTTGTATATATTAATTATGAACTGAAAAGCGCGTACAGACGAATTATATAAAAGGAATATTGATCGACATCCAATTGTTATGTAAATAGTGCTGTAGTGATTTTCAATATCGTGCGACATACATTCTAATTTTTTCTTTCAAAATCTTCAAAATAAAAATTCGTAGTCATGTTTATACCTCGAGTAATTAAAAGACCAAGCGCTATTCCTGTGAATAAAAATAAAAAAGCTAAAATAATTAATACAGAAAAAGTAAATTCTTCAATGCCAACTACTGCCACCATTACTATTACCACAAGACCATCGCCAAAAAATACTTCAGAAGAAGAAGAAGAACCTGTTAAAGAATTTAGTCAGCAACAACGTGACGCTTTAGTAGACGAACCAACTTGTATTATATGGTACTATTGATTTCCAATATTTTATCATAAGAAGAAAATAAAAAATGGTAAATATTTGAACTGAAATTTCATTTTCAATTTATTTTGTTTAGTGGAAAATATGGCGAGTATATTTGTGATGAAACAGATCATGATGTCTGTAGTTTGGAATGTAAAAAAATAGATATATATAACAACAACAATAGTAATAACAATAGTAATAATAACGAAGGTAATACAATACCAGCAGTTCAATTACTTCAACTACAGTCAAATTCAAACGTTTTTCATTCACAGCTTACTGCATACACTTCACATTCACAAATTAATAAACTGTCCGAGGCTCAAATATCACAAATATTAACAAAAAATAAAATAATCACGCACGGAAAAAATGTTCCTCGTCCTATACTAAGTTTTACACATTGTGCCATGCCACAAAAATTATTTGAAAATGTTCAACAAGCGGGATATCTAAATCCAACGCCAATACAAATGCAAGCCATTCCAACTATTTTGAGTGGGCGTGACGTGTTAGCAAGTGCTCAAACAGGATCTGGAAAAACATTAAGTTACTTAATACCTGTAATAGTACATTCATGGTCATTATCACAACTTCATAATAGTAAGAATGGCCCATATGCTATAATTATGGCACCGACAAGAGAATTATGTGCACAAATAGAAGAAAAGGTAAAGGCTTTGGTAAAAGGCCTGATGAATATGAAGACTGTTCTTTTAGTAGGCGGATTGCCGATGCCTAATCAGATACATCGACTGAAACAAGGTGCTCAAATAGCTGTTGCAACACCGGGAAGATTGCTGGATTTATTAAATCATATTAACAATGAAGATATATCATTGTCAATGAATAATGTTCATGTTTTAGTGTTAGACGAAGTAGATATGATGTTTAAAATGGGATTCGAGAATCAAGTGATGGAAATAATTGGTAATAAATTAACTTTGGAATGTGGAAAACGCCAAACCCTCATGTTTTCAGCTACCATTCCAACAAACATCGAGATACTTGCAAAGTCATTGTTGAATGATCATATTAGAATCACAGTTGGGAACATTGATGATAATGAGAATAGTGAGATTAGCTCCAAAGATAATCGGCCCAAGAATGCTTCAACTACAAAAGGCGTGATAAGTATACCAGTTAAACAAACAATATTATGGGTGGAAAATAAATCAAAAAAGAAACAATTATTTTCGATATTGAATGACCCAAAATATTATCGTCCACCTATTATTATATTTGTAGAGTCAAAGATGGGAGCGGATTTATTGTCAGGTGCGATAGAAAAAAAATGTTTTGCAAAAACAGCGAGTATACACGGCGACAAACCACAGGAAGAAAGGATTCAGATATTGAATTCATTTCTGGAAGGAGAATATGAAATTATAGTATCAACTGGTGTCTTGAGCAGAGGGTTAGATTTGCCTAATGTTAAAATGGTGGTGAACTTTGATATGGCAGTATCAATTGATGAATATATTCATCAATGTGGAAGAGCAGGTGGATACACTCAAAATCATCAAAATCCGGGTTGGGCAATAACTTTTATCAATGAGGTATTGTTTAAATTTAAAGAAAAAATTTTCAGACCATTTTTATTACAAAAAAAAAATTATTTAAATAATTTATAATTAATTATATTATGTATTTGCATGTAACAAAAAAAAAATTGAAAAAGGACCATAAACATCATTTCAAAGAATTCGTTACAATGTTAAAATCACAACCTTCCGGAAGAGTGACACCACTGCCTTCAAAACTACTTAATCATGGATATACTCTATATGGAAATAACAATAAAACATCCAACAAGCATAAATAATTATTGATTATCATAATTTAAATCCTGAATGGATAGATGCAACACCGAAAGTCAAGTCTTCCCAGCCATTATCAACAATTGAGAATCTGGCTGTTTTTATCATATTAGCAAATGTTTGTTGTGAAGGAAATTTCTGGATACTTTCCACCAAATATTGATAAGAGTTTTTGTCTGATGCTATTATTTCACCTAACTTTGGAACTACTTGAAATGAATATAGATTATAAAAACTATATTTATTTATTTATTTATTTATTAGTAATCTATTAGTAATTTGATTTTGAAAAAGAAAGATAATATAAATAAAATAAATTACACTCACGTTGAAATAATAGGATTATTTACTTTACCAAATTCTAAACACATGAATCTTCCGCCAGGTTTTAACACTCTAAATGCTTCACTTAGCACCAATTCTATGTGAGTGCAATTGCGTATACCAAATGCAATCGTGTAGACATCATATGAATTGGATGGTATAGATGAAAGTTTTTCAGCATTTCCTAATTCAAAAGATATTTGAGATTCTTTAAAAAATATATTACTATTAGAAAATTTGAAAAGAGTTCAAAAAACAATTAAAAATTAATTGTATTTTTTGACTTTACGGTTGATGTGAGGTATTTTAGAAAATCTTTGTTTGCAAACTTCCAACATTTTAGAATTGATGTCTAACACTGTGACCTTTGCAGTTGTATCACCATGAATTTCTTTACAATAATTAAGAAATCCCATGGCAATATCACCTAAATTCAACAATTTAATAATTATAATTATATACTTATTTTAATGCAAAAAAACATTTATTTGTTATATTGACCTGTTCCACCTGCAACATCCAACAATTTTGTACCAGGACCAGGAGCCATTTCACGTATGAAATGATCTTTCCATAATCGATGAATCCCAAGACTCATAGCATCATTCATCAAGTCATATTTTGATGCAACATTTGTGAAAACTTGTCCAACTTTTTAAAAAAAAAACAATTAATTGGAATTGAATTGAATTGATGGGTGAAAATTTAAATTATTCAACAAGCACCTAATTTATCTTTGAGAGATTCTGGAACTGTTTTAAAGCCAAAATGTGTCACTGGTTCGTCAAGGTTTTCTTGCTTTTGTTTCTTCTCTTGTTGTTGCTGCTCATGATAGTATTGTTGTTTAATGATAATGTTATAACTTACCAACTTATTATTATTACCAACATAAGAGTTGTTGATTAAACTCTTAGAGTTGAATTTATTTGCTGTAATTAATAGATTTTGTGGAACTAATTTTTTAATCATTTTCGAAATAAAAAATTAGATCGACAAGCCAACTATCCGAGAATTTTTTTTTAGTATTAGAAATAAAAATCGGTCGGCCACAAATAGTAGCAGTATAATAACCAATAACTAAATGGTCCTAAGTTAACGTTAGACAATTATATTTATATCCTTTATTTGGGCTGATTAATTGCGAAGCAAGAAGAAGAAAATAATGAGATAGTTTACAAATTGTGTCATAAAAAACCAATGGAATCAGGAAATAAAATTAAGATAATACTAATGCAGAAAAAGAAGAATTCCTTCTCGGTTCAATTATTCCAGAGTCAAAATATTTCCTTGCGCTTAGTAATCATTTCTAATCGTGGGGTGAGAGTGTGTGTTTTCGTATATATGTTTAGCCATTGGTTTATTGTTTTTCAGTTTTATTCGTCTGAAAGCGTCGATCGATCGATGGTTGATACTTGATTAATATAACTCGAGACACAAAACACAGAAATATCGATTTTGTATTATCTTTTTTTTTAAAAAAAAAAAAAAATAACCGAAATTCCAAAATTTGAATTATTATTTGATGAATCTTACAAATAAATCATTCAAGATTTTAATTTTGTGTTTTTACATATGTTTTTTAATTATTAAATAACAATACGACAATAAAGTTTTAGTTTTTAAATAATACCAAATATAGTATAAAGACTTGGTGGGTTATTTTGACAGATGTCACACACATCATCATTTTATGTTTTATAATTAATTGTTTAAATTTTTGTTTGTTAAACCAATTAATTATTGGATTGTTCTAACCGTATTCATAAACATCATAAACATTGACTTTTTTAATAATAAATGCTATATGGAATAATATTTCAAGATCTAATCTTATTATTTATATACATATATGCTATTTATTATTAAAATTTTCATATTCATATTCATTTTCATTTTGATTAATAATGATCACATATAAATCAATAAAACAAATATAATATATATAAAGGCATGACAAAAAAATTTTAAGATTTTTTCCATGATTGATTTTTATGTTATGAATAAATATAAATTAAATATAAATAAGATGTCAACTAAGCCGGATAAACGTAACGAACCCCAACCCGTTTCAACAATACCCGTCACTTTAATAACACCAGCACCCATAAGCATCAATAGTTCATATTTGTCCCAAATTCCAGAATCGGAATTAGACAATTTTAGAACT
The DNA here is from genome assembly GCA_958430865.1 of Entrophospora sp. SA101. NCBI lineage: Eukaryota > Fungi > Glomeromycota > Glomeromycetes > Entrophosporales > Entrophosporaceae > Entrophospora > Entrophospora sp. SA101. The sequence goes on along the minus strand of CAUDNR010001380.1, from coordinate 6,442 downwards.
GCACTAAAAGAACAGGCCAGGAATAAAACATGGGAGACTTTATATAAGATTGAGGAAGAGATTAACAAAATGATCCGTGACTTTCCAGATGTCAAAACGGCCTTAACAATATGCGAATTGTTGCAGCCTTCGTCAAATTCAAGGGCGAAAGACACACCAAGACCTCAGAATCCTTTTATGCTTTATCGTAAAGATTTATCAAAGGTCATTTCTAAAATTTACAAACCGATCTCTGTGGGTCAGTCGTCACGCTTGGCCTCGGAACGTTGGAAGCTCTTAGATAGTGACTCAAAATTGCTTTGGTCCAGAATGTCTAAAGTTGCAAAAGATTTACATACCGGTTTGTACCCTGATTATAAATATACGCCTGTTAGAAATCATAAAAAATCGGACAAAAGAAAAGGTCGTCGTTGTCGTGCTTCTGTCACTTCCAACGCTGCTTCTACTATTGATTCTCCTCCCATAAGTGCTCCTCCCATCATTACTAAAATATCGAGCCCAAACATTTTACCAATAATCAATAATTTTGGTGACAATGACTATAATAATTTTAATAGTAACAACAATAATAGTAATATTAATGAAAACTTTATAAATTCATTCGAGTCTGATTTTTCCCTAAACAATAATTTGGACTATGAAAATATATTTCAGTACATGATTAATAATACTGATAATAACGCTGATGCCGGCACCAGCGCTATTACCAACGATAATGACAATGACAGGCCAACAAAAGCCAACGTAAATTTCGATCATCCTGCTCTTAAAGAGGCTAATGGTCCGGCGCGCGTAACGAAAATTAAAAACACTAAGCTAAAGAAAAATAATTTGAGAAATCGAACCACAGATGATGATTTCTTATTTACAAATAACTTTATAACCCAGCAGCAACAACAGGAACAAGTGGAACAGCAGCAACAACTTCAACGAACCCAACAAAATATTTTTTATCCCTTTTATGGTTCTATACAAGAAGCACCCACAACTGATGCAACGTTAATAACATCACCGTTGTTATCATCATCACAATCTGCCACAGCATCACCAACCTTAAGCTTTAAAAGAAAAAGAAGATGTTCCAAATCTTCTATAACTCAAATATTATTTAACCCTTATTCATCATTGTTATCAACTCAAATCATGCCACAATTATCTCAACAAGCATCTACTTTTCTAACTCCAAACCAATTTAGTTCGAACCCATCATCATCGTCATCATTGTTGCCTATAACACCATCTACAGCAACAATAATAGACGAGCATCAATATTTGTCAAATTATGCAATTATGAATAACACATTAGCAATGGAAACAGCAACAGTTGCGAATAATTTTAATCACAATTATGAAGACATGATTTTTCATGAATACTTTAATGATAATAATGATTCATTATCGTCAACAACCACAACCACAACCACTACTCTAATTGATCCATGTTTATTGGATGAAACGGCAGATTCATTATTTAATTTAAAATTAGATTTTTTAAATTAGATCATTATGTTGTATATTTAATTTAAAATTAAGCTTTTGATCGTCATATATTATGTATATGTATAATAAGATATTTTTTATATGTAATAAATAGAATCTTCAAATAAAAAAATATAAACTTGTGAATTTCAATTAATAGTTTTGCATTCGAAAAACATTATTTTATCATTATTATCATTATTATGTTTGTTATTATTATTATATTACAAAAAATAAATTAAATTATATATTACAATACATATGTTTCAATTCAACCTACCTCTAAAATAACAGTTATTATTATTTATTAAATGAAAAAATTAAAATTACATTTAAAATTAAAAATTAAAAAGTCTTTCTCCTCTTCAAAAAATTTAATATTCTTCACCACTGCTCAATTCACCAGAAACTAGTTCACCACTAACAAATTCTTGAAGACTCACTCTGCCCTCTTCTTCAGGTGATAATGGTGCATATGGACAAAATGATGACTCGTCATCATTTTGCTCTTCCACACCATCAACAACATCACGTGAAATACAATAGTCACCTGACTCTGTACGTTTTCTTCGATCAGTACCAGTACCTCCACGATGATGAAATGGTGACATGGGAAAGTCATGTATCCCGTACAAACTAACCCTAGCTTCTGCCAAATACTCTGAATTGTCTCCCCAATATCCCACTGTACTAAGTCTGCAATCACTTGATGTTAATGCTTGGTTAAGTTCCACCGTGTCTTCAATATTAATTGGTTTAAATGGATTACGAGGTAACCATAATTTGCGATTCAAGGCTTTAACTAGGTTGGGATGTGTATAAGTTTGGTATTGTGATGTCTCATCTTGAATCAGCTTTAGACTTGGATCGTGTGTGAAATGTGCCGGGTGTGGTGCACACCTTAAATTTCCTCGGGATGGTAATCTTTGTGCATTTGCTGGTATCTTCTTTGGTGGTATATTCTTTGGCGGCAAAGTTATCGTCGTAGGATTATTGTTATTTTCTCCAGTAAAGTTAGCACTACCATCATTACTGTTGTTGTTATCGTCCTTAATAACATTTTTAGAGTCTTTACTGGCGCTACCACCATTATTCGACTTATTACTATTAGAATCATTATTTATTTCAACAATATCGGATTCATCACTATCATAAGGTTCACTAACAATAATTTTTCTATTATCAATATTACTATTGTTGCTACTGTTGATACTTTGTGCTAATAAAACTTTTTTACTGTTGATGGAATCTACTGATTTCTCATCAATATTGCTTAAACTATGACTTGACAGTTTTTTCTCTCTCATTTCATCTTTAGATGATAATTGTTTTTCTGTTGAATTTTTGCTTTTCATTGATTTATTATCATCACCTTCATAACCATCATTATAAACACCGTCATCACCATCACCAATGCCACTTGATATAGATTTTTCTTCTTTTTTATCATTAACAATAAAATCACCTTTACTAAAATTTTCTTTTTGAGACGATTCATTGTTCATAGTAGAATCAGTATCTTTACTGGCTCTTAAACGATGAAATTTTGTATTAACACCATCATCGGTAACAAGATGATCTTCTTGTTGTAGTTGTAGTTGTTGCTCTTTATTATTTTTTAATAAATAATCTTCATGTTTTTCTGATATTTTTGAAGTCTTTTTTAATAAATTGTGATCACGTTTATCATTATTCTTGTCATTATCATCATTGTTGTGATTATTATCATTATTGTTATCGTTGTTGTCATCATTATCATCATTATTGTTATCATCGCCATCATTATCGTTATTAACATTATTATTATTGCTTGATTCATTGTTTAATTTAGAATCTAAAGCTAAATAATGTGTTCTTGAATAAAATGTTTTATGGCAATAATACTTAAAAAACACTGTGCCTGCCAAAAGTGGCACCAAAAGAGTTCCTATAGCAATGGCTTTATTGAGCCATAACACACCAAGAACCGTCAACTGAAACACAACCAATCCATCGGTGGTATAGCGAAAAACACTTTTATAGAATCTACCACCTGCTTCATAACGACGCACATAACAATAACCGAATTGATATTTGAATACCAGAAGGGCAATTCCAAAATAAAGCACAGAAAATGGTAATACGAGTGGATTAATGGTGGAATAGGTGATGGTGATTACTAGTATTAAAATATGATTTGGGTAATAGTAGTAAAATTGAAATGAATGAGGATGTGTCACTCGTTGGAGTATTCTCGGTGTTGTGGATACAAATCTTGATGTTAACAATATATGAAGAAAGATTTGTGGAACTACTTGAACTAATTCAAAACCGTGAGCGCAAGTATTGAAAACTATATAATTTATAAAAAATGTTGCTCCCTAATGATACGATATAATTTTTTTTTTGGCCCAAATATTAAAATATGTAAATATAAATAATTTCTTATAAACAAACAAAATAAAGAAAAAATACGATTGTGCAATTATTTTTTAAAAAAAAATACCTGTGGTAACGTATTGGCCAAAGTTTCCAAAATACTTGCAGGAGAATTGAGTATATTAAAGATTGATTCTAAAAAAACTTTTCCTAGCAAGAATACCACAATTACGTTAAAGAATGAGAAATAATAATATCGAACCAATACTGCATTTTCTAATTCTGAATATGATGAAAAACATTCTTGCTTGGATAATTCTATATGTTTTTTTAAAAGAGAATGAAATAAAATATTAACATAAAATATATACAAATACAAATACATAAATATGAATATAAATATAAATATAAATGTTAACTAACCCATTAAAATCCAAGGTAACATGGCCATAAAGATTGATACTAAAACTGTCGGTAATACATTCCGAAGTAGCGTATGTATTAAAGGTGAAGCTTTTATGAGTACAGATAAAAATGTAATTTTTTCCGCAAGTGAATCAACAGAAGCAAGACCCAAAATTCCAATAATAGGGAAAAGCCAAAATATTATTAAAACCCTAAATAATAAATAAATAAATAAACAAATAAACATATTAATTAGTTTTTTGACATTTACAAATAAAATGTGAATAAACAACAATTTACCAAACACAAGCATTTACAATAAAATATCTAATCATTTTTTCACGAAAAGTCATTATCAAATTACTCCAAAGTAAGTCTCTTGGCTCAGGAGCCATTTTAACAGTGCAAGTATGAGGTGTAGAACATATGATACTTTGGGCACACATTTGAGCACTTATATGATCCCGAAATGTTACAAAACCAGTACTAGTAGCTTTGTATGGTAGACCAGTTACAGAAAGGGATCTTAGTCCTGCAATACTTCTGTCCAAGAAGTTAAATTTCCTGATAAAATGATCAATGGCATAAACAGTTTTGCCACCACTAAAAAATCCACTTTTCGGTTGAAATTTATCAAGTGAAGATTTGGGAATGCGCGACAATGATTCCCATATTGAAAGTTGATGACCATAACCATCCTCATAATCCATAATATCTTCATTGGTATATGCACTAGTTTGTGAATTAAACCTTGATTGTCTACTTGTTATATAATTGCTATTACGATTATTAAACCTACTACTATTATTATGATTATTATTGTTATTATTACTACTGTCGTTGTTGTTGTCGTCATTATTATTATTATTTTCAGCACTAATGACTACACTATTAATATCTTCAATAATAGCATTGGTATTTTCACGCTTTCTTTTTCTTATGTCAACCTTTTCTATAATAGATTGAATTCTTTGATGTTCTCTTGTTTCACCAGATTCAACTGTCAAAGCTGGAACGTCATTATCTTTATTACAGCTGAAAATTTTAAACCAAAATCCATTTCCAAATAATTTTCTTCGTTTAATAAATCGATAAACATTTTTTGCAAGTTGTATATGAGCTCTTTCTAGTAATAATAGTGCCTTTTCTCTCCTTTCTATTCTTCTATCTAATTTACCGGTATGTCTCACCATTCTAGCAGATTCTACAGTACCTATGCACAATCTATTAACATATTTTTGAAGTTCTTCTTCTGATCTTAGCTCTTCCGGTATTCTTGATATCATGACAGTTCGTACACTGATATCACCACTATCAACTTTCTTTAAAAGATATTCTTTATGCAATTTCATATAAGAGTAATAATTCTTGTATAAGAGGTACATCCAACTAATACTAACTATGTACGTACATATCATATGAGCCCATAATCGATTCAGATCAAATTTAATGTTTTTAACAGAAAAAATATCTACGTTGTTTCTTTCTTCAGTGCTAGACGCACTAGCTGTGTAATTTATGGGCAAAAGTATTGGGCCAACTAGTAATGAATTAAATAATAAAAATTGAAATGCCATTCTCAAGAATCTTATATACATCAATGCATCTAATCCAACGTTTGTAAGATAAAATTTATCATCCAATCGATATGCAGCTTTTACCCAAGAAAATAATCCTGGTGGCACTGGTGGCGACGGATTTCTTTATGATAAGAAATTTAAATTTAAATATTTATTTAAAATAAATAAATAAAAATAATTATATTATTTATTATTATTATCGTTATTATTATAAATTTACTTGATCAATCTTGTTCTTGGAGTATATAAATATTGCATAGATTTTCTACGCCTATTCCATTCAAATTGTAATAAACAATATAAAGAAATTGCTGAGGAAATGCCAAATTGTGTAGCTAAACCCAAAAATTCTGGCGAAGAACTACGTACAGTATCCAAAGTAGCCATTCCCCCAATTAATTTTTTTATATTTATTTATATTTGACTTTTTGAAAGTTGTTATATTATCTGGTTTTTTTTTAATTAATCGATTGATGAAATATTAAAAATCATTTTTTTTGGAAAAAGAAAAAAAATATTTAAATTACAATTTCTATAAATAACAAATGGGGGCTGTTCTAGGAAAACACGGGTTAGAACTGATTTTTTTTTTTTGAGATATTTGCAAAAACAATTTTTCA
>CAUDNR010001376.1:0-14232 GCA_958430865.1 Entrophospora sp. SA101 | reverse complement strand
TATTAGTTTACAATTACAGAGTCTTTTCACCACTTGGACATCTGGAAATAACATAATTGATAACTTTATTCAACAATGCCAAATGAAATCATCTCTGCCAAAATATATTTTAGAATGGATACCTTTTGAGCAATTTGATGATATAACAAAGTTGACAGAAGGTGGATTCAGTTCAATTTATACAGCTACATGGACAAGAGGAAGAATAATTGATTACAATGAAAATAAAAAGGAATTCAGTTATTTTGGAGAGCAAAATATAGTGTTAAAAAATTTAAATGATTCAAGTAATCCAAGGAAAAGCTTCTTTGATGAGGTTGGTAGTTATCATTTAAAACAAAATAAACAATACTGTATTATATAATACTAATTGATTTTATATTTATTTCAGGCAGTGAATTATTGTAAAATTAAAGCAGCACTGATTGTTCCTTGCTTTGGCATAACCAAATTCCCAGATAATGGAAATTATGCAATAGTTTTAAGTTATTTATCAAAAGGAAATTTAAGGAGTTATTTACAAAAAAATCATCATAATTTAACATTAAAAGACAGAATTACAATCTTTAATGATTTATGTAATGCATTAGATGATATACATAAAAAAGATTTAATCCATTGTGATTTACATAGTGGTAATCTATTATTGCAAGGAGGTGGTTGTTATATTACAGATTTAGGACTATGTGGACCAGTTGATGAAAAGTCATTAAATAAAGTTTATGGAATTATGTCATATATTGCACCTGAGTTATTTAATGGTGAAAAGAACACAAAAGAATCTGATATCTATAGTGTTGGGATGTTAATGTGGGAAATATTTGCAGGTCACCCACCATTTGATGATAGAGCTCACAATCATCACTCAATGGTTGATATATGTGCAGGTTTACGACCACCAATATTATCAGGAATTCCTGACAACTATGCGCAAATGATGCAGAAGTGCTGGGATGTGGATCCATCAAAAAGGCCAACTAGCAGAGAGCTTGTTGTGTTTGCTCATGATAAATATGAAGAAATTCTTAAAAATAATAATATCAGTAGTGGTGGTGGTGGTGGTGGTGGTGGTGGTGATGGTGGTGGTGGTAGCGATAGTGGGGGTATTAGTAGTAGTGGTGGTAATAATATTACTAGTAGTGGTAATAATAGTGATAATAGTAGTAATAATATTACTAGTAGTAGTAATGATTCACAACAAGTACACGAATCGCATCCAGGTGCATATCATACGAGTAGAATCTTAGATGAAGATATTGCTAAATATAAAATCTTAAAAAGTTATACAAGTAATAAAAATAATCTTGATTTTAACAAAGGTGAATAAAAATTAATTTCATTATTAATTAATTGGAATTAATATCAATTACTAACAATATTTTTTAATTAATTAGATTCTGGTAATAATAGCAAAAGAAGAAAGATTGATGAATGATTAATTTAATTTCCACTATAAATTTATTCGTTATCTTTTTATTTTATCCTTATTTGTAAATGATGATAATATTTTGGAATGATAAACTTTTGATTTGTGATATTGATGATTGCAGTGTAACTTTTGGGCTACTCTTGTCAGTTAATTGCAAGCAACTCACAATAAATCCCGTGCTTGTCAACTAATTGATTTATGAGTTTACTTTGGTTCCCGCCTCTTTCTTGCATCTGAATAAATATGGCCCTTTTACAAAGCTATAAAGTTCCTTTTATTCACTCGTTGTTCATATTTATCGGCTGACTGCAAACTCGCTTTGTTTATTTACAAAACAACTTAAATAACTTGTTCAACAGCCTCACGTTTACGATTACAATAATAATAATGCCACCAATATTTCCGATTAACCTTTAGACAATACTTCATTAACATTCAATAGTTAGCTAACGTTAGTCCTAATCTTGCTTGCTCATTAAAGCAAATTACGTTGTTAACACTCACTAGTTAACCAGCGTTAATCCTCACCTTTCTTGCTCACTAAAACAAATAAAACGTGGCTTCTTACCAATTGTTACCTTTTACCAAGGTACTACTAACTTGTTCCTTTTATAAAAGCGCTTTAAACAAAGTAAATAAAGGCATTTTTATTTTTATTTTTAAAAGATTAATTTTATTTAATAAAAATAATGACAGAGGTTCTATTATATTTTCTTCCAAAGTTATTTCTTTTTCAAGCAAAGTCCAGAAGTTGTTCCCTATTCAAGTTGCGAATTATGAGAAAATTAAAGGCCATAATTTGATAATAATTATAAAAAACTTTTCCGTAAAAGTTTCACTTGAATGTTGTATAGGTCTACACTAAATCAGCTGACCCTGGAACATAAAGTATTCACTCAATGATTTTATCTACTCCGATCATGTATCATGTTATATAAGAAATGCGAGTTTAGTAGTGGGGAACCGAATTTGTATTAAGCGAAAGAATAATTTAGCTTCTTGGGAACAACTGATGAAACAAGAAGAGAAAATATAAAAATATAAAATTGAAGAGAAGACCTTGGGATATATATTTATATGCTTTTTTTGTGACCTCCTATATTTTATTATTAGCCTTTGAAGCAATTTTACTTACATCGAGTGTTTTGACTTACGTCATTACTTGATGACAGCGAATTTGACGTAATAGTTTTACAACTTGATAACATTTCGTCAAGCAACATTAGTGCTAACACATAAAATTCATCCTTCCCTAAAAATATCAGGACATTGATTATAAGTATGGCTGTAGTGGTTGTATGATATCATTTATTCATTGAATCTATGACTGCTCATTGTGAGATTTGTCAAACGCAACAGACTCAACTGGATGTGTTGTTTTTTTTGATCGAAAAGCGGTTGTATTGGAAACTAGTAAATGGTTGTTGATGATAAATTGAATAGATTGATCAAAAATGGATTTATTAATTCATCCAACTTTATACGGTAAATACTTTACTTTGACAAACTGTCATTATTCATGAACGAGATATTCCAAAATGCTCGCTTAAACATTTGTTTGGGAGTTGTTTTGTTGGGGTTGTTTGTATTGAAGTTGTCGTCGTTATAAATATCTTTTTGCACCCTGAAAATAATACTTCCTTCCAATCACAAAGAAAAATCATCTTTGAAGGTAGATAGGTGCGTAGTAGGAGTATTGAATATAAAAGTTTCACATCAGTAAATTTTTCTTGGTGTGAATTTACATAATTATTACACTACTTACATAAGTTTATGACGGCACCATAATATTCCAAATAGTATATACTTTTATGCAAATATTACAATATTACATATTAAAACTTACAAGCTTAATACTATGGCAGGAAAAATTTCCTGATACAAGTAAAATAAATAAATAAAATCATTAATAATAAAATAAATCCATTTGTATTCAACAACATCAACTATTACTAGAGATTGCAAACAATCACTACGATTCAACTACTATTGATTGAAGTTTTTGGAACATTATTATGTTCATTTTCTATTTTATGTGCTTTAGTACGTGAATAGTATTTAATTAACCAATAAAAATCGATAAAAATCACATGACATATTCATACAATTTTGATGGTCCTGAGAAATTTTACTTTCAAAATATTATTATCGAATATGCCACAAACAAGAAGTAAAACAACCAAAGCAATAATATCATCGGAATCAATTTCCTCTAACCAAAATTTTTCTTCTGCTCCAGTAAAAGAAACTACAAGTATAACTTCCAAATATTTTAGTAATAGCAGCAGTAGTATCACTGCTAAAACAAAAGTAACAGAAGAGGAGGAGGGTGAAGAGGAGGAAAAGAAGTTATCACCATCAAAAGTAATAAAAAGTCAACTAACCGAAAAAAGAACGCGTAAACATGTCACTATAGAAATTGATAATGTTGATGATCCTTCTGCGATAACATCATCACCCAAGAAAAAGAGAAATGTTGATGGCAATAAACTTTTTTCTATGGTCAATAATCCACCTTTGAATTGGGAGACTGTATATTCATCCATCAAAGAATATCGTAAAAACACCATAGCACCTGTTGATACAATGGGTTGTAATAAACTGGCAGATGGTCCAAATGAAAAAATCACACCTCAAGTATTTACTAAATTATCCTGTGATAATAGTAATCTATTATTTATCGATAATGGTTAATATGGATTATTTATTATTGTTTAGACTTCAAGATTTCAATCTTTAATAGCATTAATGCTCTCCTCACAAACAAAAGATTTAATCACCTCCTCAACAATGCAATATCTTAAAAAAAATCTTCCAGGCGGATTAACAATAGATAGTATTTTAAAAGTTGATGAAAAGTTTTTAGATGAGTGCATCTCAAAAGTAGGATTTCATAACAAAAAAGCTAAGTGGGTGAATTAAAAATAATAGCTTTCATCTGTTTCTTATTTTTATTATATGTATTTACCAAATAATACACACACACATACACACACACACGCATATATAATAGTTACATTAAACAAACTGCAAAAATTTGTAAAGAAAAATATGGAGGTGATATTCCAGATACAATTGAAGGTTTACTAGATTTACCTGGAGTTGGACCCAAGATGGTTTAAAAATATTCACAATTTATTACTCTTTTTTTATTATTATATAATTTTTTTTTATAAAAAAATTTTTTGTAATTAATAGGCATATCTTTGCATGCATACAGCATGGGATCAGTGAGTTTAACTATCATCATCATTTTATTTTTGAATATGAATATTATTATTTATTATTATAATATTCTATTTGTTTATTGATGATGTTGTTAATAGAAATCAAGGTATAGGAGTCGATGTTCATGTTCATCGTATCTCAAACAGATTAGGTTGGAGTAATAGTGAGAAAGCTGGTCCTGAGGCTACTAGAAAATCATTGGAAACATGGCTTCCACACTCATTATGGCAAGAAATTAATTTATTGCTTGTCGGGTTTGGTCAAACTACTTGTTTACCAAGAAATCCAATATGTTCAAAATGTCCTGTGAAAAATTTTTGTCCATCTGCAAATATTTAAGGTCACACATATATATATATATACACACACACACATCAATTTTGATTAATCTATATTTTATTATTTCTATTGTTATTATTTTAATGTTATCTAACGGTTAGGATTAATATTAATGATATAATAGTGAAATTCCTTATTTTTCAATCAACCAACCAACCAACCAATTATTATTTTATGTTCATTTATTTTTCAATAAAATAATTGAGATCTAACAATATTATTTGCATTAGATCTATCAATATCAATTAAGCACTTTGCTACTAAAACATAAAGAATTTGAAAATTCTGGTTATTGTTATTATTATTATTATTATTTGCTTGTTGTAATAAATAGTTTTCTTTTACAGCATTCATGATTTTTTCTTTAAGTTCCGCAAGTGATATTTCTCCTCCTGCATCGTGTATAATTTTTAATGCAAATGCTGCAAGAACTATTTGTTGTGATGGATTAGGTATTGATAAATAATCCTCTGATGATGATGATGATGATGCAATACTATTTACTAAAATTTTATTAATCTCACTAAAAAATGTAAAATTTTTAATAGAATAAAGAATTATTATTATTATTATTATTATTATTATTATTATTATTATCATCATCATCATCATTATGAATATAAACTTACTTGATAATATTAATATCAATATTTAACATTGATAAATGATGATGCTCATCCAGAAATTTCATCACTTCAAATTCCAATTGTCTGTGAGTATTTATTTCATCTGTCACAGAATCAATCTATATAATAACAATAATAATAATATAAATGTAAATATTGTATGTTTCTTTAGTAAACCACATATTAAATAAAATAAAATAGAAACCTTTTTAATATAATCATTTTTTATCTTTTCCAATTCAAGGATTTCTAATTCTTCTTTTTTAATCTCTTGCATGATTTTTTTATTATAAGAATTATTATCATTCACAATATTATCAGTTGTTTTATCATTATGATTATATCCATATTCATCAACATCAAATGGGTTTGTCATTTTTATTTGTTCTGCTATTTCATACCTTTCCATTCTTTTTTCTTGCTATATTAAAAAAATCATAATAAATATTAGGAATAATATAACAACAACAATAAAAATAATAAAGTTCACACATGCTTTTTTAATTATAGTTTCTAGACTATCTATTGATGAAGTTATATCTTCATATCTTTGTGCCAAAGATTTGATTGTATCATCAGCATGTGGAATATCACTAGGAAAAAATTTTATTTAAATTTCTTATTTATAAAATATATATAAAATAAAATTAACAAAAACAATACCACAGCATAAGCAATGAATTGGCTTCTCCAAGTAAATTATCAATTGTTTTAGGAGTAACTTTATCATGACATGAAATCTGATTTAATTCTTCACTAAAGTAATATATTATATATATATATATATTTATATAAATTTATATAAATTCACACACACATGCATACACATGTATATTACAGAAGGTCTTCTTTACCTTTTAAAAGGTTCAATGGAAGAAGTTATTACTTGATAAAGTTTTGTTTCATGAGGTGTAGCTTCACGAACTATTTGTTTTCCTTTTTCAGGTCTTGAAAATAGTGTATTCACATATTCATCATTTCTTGAAAAATTTAATGAAGCTATTTTTGAAGTGGTCTGGACAATATTTTCTAAACTTTCTAAACCTTTAAATATCATTTTTTTTTTCTTCTCTCTCAAACATTAGATCGCGACTTTACACATGAAAATAAACAAACAATTATGTTACACGAATTCAATGTATGTAATACAAATATATCACGTAATCATTCTTATTATAAAAAAGATGAAAAATTTTTTTGTGATAATCTTTTGACATTCAAAAATAAATTTAGCATTACAACACCGAGATTCACTTTAAAGTACATTTTATAAGTTTATCTCGTTTTCTTGATTGCTTAAATTATGAAAAGTCCATTTTAATCACGACTTATGAATGTTATATTCGTATAGTTCGTTTCATGCTGTGGATACATTATTCAATCAAAAAAAATTTTGTTTTTAATTAATTTAATTTATTTATAATCAGTTATATAAATTACGAAAGATTAATAATAATAACATCAACATCAAAACCCCAACCCATTTATCAATAATAAAATTAAATGCTAACTAGTTATCTAAAAGGTATCCAATCAGACTTTAAAACTGCTGTCAGTTACCCTCTACAATTTCTCTTTCGTATCATATCTTAGTAGATGATAAACAGTCATGAAATAAGAACCAATCATACTATCCATTTATAATGGTTTTAATACCCATCGTTCATTTTTCAGCTTAAGATTAGCACCACATCCTATCAAACATGATAATGCCTCAGTTTGACCCCGTGTTATTGGAAATTTAATGTTGAAAGAGCTTTGGCCAGGTGAATTTGTAATGAACAACATTTGATGCATTATAGGTCTCGATTGGTAAATTTTAAAGGGCGATGATGCACCAAATTTTCTATAGTTTTCCTACATACAGATGTCAGATGATAATAATTCAAATAACTTATTATAAGTTGTTTGATTTGTTTCATTCGAAACCGATATTACTATTATTAATTAGTGAAGAGAGGACAAATTAGATCTAAACCAGAAAAATCTCTTAATTATTTCAAGCATTTTTTCCTCTTCTAACTAGAGCTCAAACAAAATTTTATGGTTCTGATAAATACTTACTCATGCTTTGTCTATTCTTTGTTCGATTCTCGTTTGTTACTCATTTTGGGAAAAAGATGAACACAAAGTATGAAAAATATTTAAAGGAGTATAGTAAGTGTTGCACAAAAACCTTTTTTTTTGGAATGCGAGATCAAGACATTCATTAATAAAATAGGTTTATTGATGGCCAAAGAGATTTATTCTTTTTTTGTATTGATATCTTGGTATATAGCAAGTGAAATGTTGATTGTATAGATAATTATATCATGATGTAAGCAAACGATTAGTATGTTTGTTTGTGTGCTCGTTATTAATAAATAATTGATCAAAGGTAAAAAAGGCAACATGGCTGTTGAAGATCTCTCTCTCGCTCTCATATTGAAAACTGTTCTTGGACAATCTGGAATCACAAAAAAAATCGATCTATTTGATTATTGAAAATTTATTTACAGATGTTGAAGTGTATTATTGCTCCAACTCAAATATTTATAGCATCAGTCATTCTCATCTTCCTTGCGTACATTAGGCTAAGTCTGACCAAAGTTCTCTCGATGATACAAATGATGCACCTGTAGAGTCAAATCCACCATCCTGTATGCTCACACGTAATATTAAGTGTATGGCCAAAATCAACATCACAAACTATTACAACCTTCATCAAGCGACTTCAACTCTGCCATCTCAATCATCAACTCAAAAATAATAATCAATCATTCCAACCAAATTCATCACCAACTCAACATCATCAGTAACACAAAGTCACAATACACACACATTGAACATATTGGATAGATGACCAGGATTGCTGCCCAATGCCAACCTGTCTATGATCAATATCAGATATTTTTTTTTGAAAATGATTTAAGGAACTTTGACTTGCAATTATATACAATCGAGAAGCATCCACACACACAAAATGAAGAGAACCAAGCAGAGGCTCAGCCAGTAAAATTTTCCACGACACTTTGGATGGAACCATTATCCCACATGGTCATAGTATTATTTATTACTCGGGCAATCAAGTATTTATTACATTAAATGCATTGCATAATCATCATGATAAAACAGGGTCAAAGATTCATATCCAAGGAAAGGAGTAAATAACAACAAGTAATATTTATTTATTTTTGATTCAACTGAGAGAAAATACATAGATTTTAATTTATATATATAAATGTTAAATATTAAAAAACACTTGAACCCAAAGCAAAGGAAATTAATATATTAATTTTTAAAACTAGTTTCACACTTGATAAATTTAAGAATGGCTATTCCTTTGATATAAATAAAGAAATTGATTATGCGAATAGCAATTAATCGAAATATTTCCATTTACCATTACTATTTGAAAGTATTTTAAGTAAAATTTCTTAATAATAATTTGCAAATTTCTTCAAAAAACTTAACTCATTTCAAAATAAACGTAACATCCTCCACAGTAAACACCAACTCATTCTATAGTAAGCACCAATTCATTTTCTAATTAAAGCTACTCATTCCATAATATACTTATTTGACAAAAAAATCTTATAAAATAATGAAGGCCAATAAATATTTGATAAATTGTTATCTATTATGGCGCAGGACCTCTTGAGGAATTAGATGATAATGACATTGTAAGAGATGATATAATCAGAATTTTTCTCCAATTGAAAAATAAAAAAATAATTGACAGGAAATTGAACAAACTTAAAATTTATGAGGAAAATTTTAATAGCAATAGAACAATTAGAAATTCAAAACAAGCATTTCACTTACTTGATGATTAGATAAATAAAAAGATAATAATAGAAGTAGTTATGGTACAGGAATCGGGTGTAGGATTTTGGATGACAAATTCCAAATTTAGCAGAGAAATTAACTTTTATTAGTCCAAAGATAAAACCAACCAGCAAAAAAAAATTTTTTCCGATTACAGTTCACTCTCTCTATAACGAACCCTCTGCCCCTATATGTAATTTCTCTGCTTTTGGTCGTTATAGAGAAAGAAATTATAAAAAATTGAAACAGGGAAGTTCGTTATAGAGAAATTTTACTTAGTGGTCGTTATAGAGAGAGTGAGCTGTACAACGAATAAATATACTTATTGGAATTAATTTAACTAAAAAGTAATGATTGGAAAATAACACAACTAGTTATTGACCAAATGCAAAGAATAGAAACTCCAGCAGAATCTAGCACTGCAGGTATAATTTGAAACTATACATGCGACCCAAATTGATTTGTGAATGTATTAATATTACGGCATCTGAGTGATAGCCTTAATCAAAAGCCGTAATGGCGTGATTAGGTCGTAATGTCATAATTAGATTGTAATGTCATAATATAGACCAGATATAATCATCAATTAAATGGCCATATAACTACCATTAACCTTTGAACTGCACTCATCAATTAATCGCATGCAATACTCATCAATTAACTTGTATTATGAATTTACTGCCTCTTTCTTGTACCTAGAAAGCTTCGGCAAATCTGTAAGCAATACTTAATTTTATGGTATAATTAACAACAAATAAAATATAGCTTTATTATAAAGCAACAAATGCTTTAGTGAAGTTTCCTGTTTATTTACTTTTCTTTGACTGATTAAATTCAGCAGTACGTTTTCAAAATACTTTAACACAATACAACAAAGTGATATGCGATAACGACTTTGGTTAATAAATGTTAGCATTTTATATCTGGCCGAACAATCTTAACACATTATGTTTACACAAAAAGGTTTACGCTTAGCAAAAACCAAAAATTAAAACTTTGCTTTCTACCAAAGCAAATAATCAAACCCGAGTTTACAAAACCTCAGAATTCCATATAGAGTTTCTATTCGAATAGGGTTTTATTCAATTATTTGTTTTATTAATTACATTGAAAGTTTGTTCGAATAAAACGAATAAGAATTTGTATCACGAATAGAAACTCTAGTTCTACACCACTCTGATAACAAAATGGACAATTAAACTCTAATGTTTGATTTCCGACTACAAAGTGTTTTTATTAAAGAATTAATTCGTGTTACAGAAATGAATGAATTAACAATTTCTGCCTCTGTTCTTATGAGCAAGGCTCTGAAATGTACTAGTTAATAATAGATAGTTCATAGTTCATACTCAAAAGATTATGATGATTTTTATGTTATGTTACGTTCCACTAATTTAACAATTTTATCGTAGTGCCGTCTGCTGCAGCAACTTATCTATGAAGTTTGCGGGGTCCTGTCAAGTTATACATTAATATTAAACTTAATTTTGGTCCGGATCAAACCCTGTCTATGAAGATTGCGGGTCCTGTCAAATATTATATACAAGTACTAATAAATACTAAAGTTGTGCGCAGCAGCTGTCAATACATAAAAATTTACCAAATTAGGAAGTCATACAGCAATCACATAAAAAGATTTACGCAATCTTTCAATCCTTTCAAGAAAACTGGCGTCTTTTTTCACTGAGAAACATGGCTAGTTTGTCTTCAAATAAACAATCACCATCATTTAAGACCAAACAGACAAAAACGTAATTGGACATGGACTTATTTCAAAAGTGATCACAACGATCAAGAAGAACCAGTAAGTGTTAAATGAAGCTGGTAAAGAATGTGATACTGTTTTTTGCTGATGGTAGCTCTATTGGAAATCAATAAATCACAACTTGAAACAATTCATCCTTCAATTAAATAATTAATATATTAATATTATCCAATAATATTTGCTATTGAAAAACCTTTTAATATTAACGGCTCATAATGATAAATAAATAATAGCATAAAATCCTGAAACGAATCTTTAACATTTCTTTCTAACTCATAGTATGTATGGTACGTTAGTATATTATATTCGTTCAATTTTATTTTTATTCCATAAAGGTTTTTTTTAAAAAGTTTGTACTCGCACATCCATAGTATTTATTAATTCATCTCGTAATTGGGCTTTTTTTTTAAAAAAATGTTTTTTTTTAGACAAAAATCTTTATCATTGGTGTCTGGCTTCAAAAGTTTATTTGAGCTTAAACCGTTAAATTCCGATAGATGATATTGAATATTTAAAGGATTCATTTATCTGTAAAAAAAATTTCATCATTATAAATTTTTATAAATACCGACTCTTCCTTAATTCTTTTTTTTTATAAACAACGACTCTTCCTTGATTCTTTTTTTATAAATATCCTTCATACAATTTGAAAAGGCCAAGAAAATTTTCTCATAAGAAAAAAATTGAAAACTGACAAGAATTAACTGAACAATCAATCAAAATGAAATTCAATATTTTCCTCCTATTCTTGATCATCTTTGCTGTTGTTGCTTTAGCAATACCATTTGATCATAGTTTGAAGAAACGTGAGTATTTCATTATGATGTGCTGTAACGGACTTACTAATTTGTCCATCACCAAATTCCCATTTTATTTTTTGATAATTATTAATTGGATACAATCAATATATCATTTATTACAATAAATATCATTTCTTTTTAAAAAAACATATATTAATTGTTGATTTTCATTTTATTTTATTTTAAATCATAATAGGGGAGTAAGTATTTTCATCATTACTATTACTACAGTCAATATCATTGTTTTTAAAAAATTATTAACTGTTGATTTCATTTTATTTTCAATAACAAATAGCTGGTAAGTATTTTCATCATAATTACTATTACTACAGTCAATATCTTTGTTTTTGGAAAATATTAACTGTTGATTTTCATTTTTATTTTAAATAATAAATAGCGAGTAAGTATTTTCATCATCATTACTATTACTACAGTCAATATCATTGTTTTGAAAATATTAATTAACTGTTAATTTTCATTTTATTTAAATAATAAATAGTCCGTAAGTGTTTTCATAATTATTATTACTACAATCAATATCATTGTTTTTTGAAAGATATTAACTGTTGATTTTCATTTATTTTAAATAATTAAATAGAGAGTAAGTATTTCATTATCATTATTATTATTGCATCCAATATCATTGTTTTTGAAAAATATTAACTATTGATTTTTGTTTTATTTTAAATAATAAATAGTCCGTAAGTATTTTCATCATTACTATTACTACAGTCAATATCATTGTTTTTGAAAAATATTAACTGTTGATTTTTGTTTTATTTTAAATAATAAAATAGTCAGTAAGTATTTTCATCATCATTATTATTATTGCAGCCAATATCATTTTTTAAAAAAATATTAACTGTTGATTTTTGTTTTATTTTAAATAATAAATAGTTCGTAAGTATTTCATCATCATTATTATTACTACAGTCAATATCAAATTTTTTGAAAAATATTAATTGTTGATTTTCGTTTTATCCTAAATAATAAACATAGGATGTAAGTATTTTCATCATTATTATTACTACAGTCAATATCATTGTTTTTGAAAACATATTAACTGTTGATTTTTGTTTTATTTTAAATAATAAATAGTGAGTAAGTATTTTCATCATCATTACTATTACTACAGTCAATATCATTGTTTTTGAAAACATATTAACTGTTGATTTTCATTTATTTTAAATAATAAATAGTCCGTAAGTATTTTCATCATCATTATATCACTATAGTCAATATCATTGTTTTTGAAAAATATTAACTGTTGATTTTCATTTTATTTTAAATATTTAATAGTTGGTAAGTATTTTCACCATCATTATTATTATTGCAGTCAATATCATTGTTTTTGAAATATATTAACTGTTGATTTTCATTTCATTTTAAATAATAAATAGTCCGTAAGTATTTTCATCATCATTATTATTACTACAGTCAATATCATTATTTTTGAAAAATATTAATTGTTGATTTTCGTTTTATTTTAAATAATAAAGTGTCTTGTAAGTATTTTCATCATCATTATTATTACTACAGTCAATATCATTATTTTTGAAAATATTAATTAACTGTTAATTTTCATTTTATTTTAAATAATAAATAGCACGTAAGTATCTTCACCATCTAAAGACTAGTGCCGTAATCCAAAAAAGGAAAAAGTATGGTTGCAAAAGTGGTCGCAAAAGTAATTGCAACCACTTTTTATATGCTGTAAATACAATTACTACCATCATCATAATTTACGGCACTAGTCTTTATCACCATCAATATTATTATTACAGTCAATATCATTATTTTTGAAAATATTAATTAACTGTTAATTTTCATTTTATTTTAAATAATAAACAGCACGTAAGTATTTTCACCATCAATATTATTATTGCAGTCAATATCATTGTTTTTGAAAATATTAACTGTTGATTTTCATTTTATTTTAAATAATAAATAGTCCGTAAGTATTTTCATCATCATTACTATTACTACAGTCAATATCATTGTTTTTGAAAATATTAATTAACTGTTAATTTTTATTTTATTTAAATAATAAATAGAAAGTAAGTATTTTTCATCATTATTATTATTGCAGTCAATATCATTGTTTTTGAAAAATATTAACTGTTGATTTTCATTTTATTTCAAATAATAGCAAGTAAGTATTTTCATCATTATTATTATTACTACAATCAATATCATTGTTTTTGAAAAATATTAATTGTTGATTTTCATTTTATTTTA
>CAUDNR010001375.1:5416-15695 GCA_958430865.1 Entrophospora sp. SA101 | reverse complement strand
TTTAAAATGATATAATTTTTTTTTGTTTTAGTATTTTGAAGTTGACCAATTGTTACTATAAGCAATTAATGATTATAGATGATCTGCACCGTATGAGTTTTCACTTGAGTTACGCGGTCAGCCCTAATATTAAAAAGAAATATTTAATTTAATAATAAGAGTGGTGATTTTTCATAAATGGGAATTGGACTAGGAAAATCAACCTCTCCTCTGATTTTTTATTTTAATCTATTATACAAGGGTTACAATTGGAAAGAGATAGGGCTTGGAATACTTTCTTTAAAAACATGTGTAACCAATTTTAAAAGGACTGATTTTGCTAGTCCAATTCCCACAAAATGTCGCGACTTTTTTACAACAAAATGTAGTACACTTTTGTCCAGCACGGCGTGCCATAGTTTACTTTTTTTTTTCTACGACACTTTTGAATAAACTTGGAGAGATATCTATCTTTGCTTGGAATCCCTCTCTTTCACTTGGAATTCATCTCCACCTTCACTTGGAATCCATTTCCACCTCCAAGTGAAGACAAAACCACTTCCAAGTGAAACAAAACCACCTCCAAGCGAAGATAATTTTGCCTCCACTTCGATAATTAGAAAAATATCTACATTTATTATTTTTTTTTCTTCTGATCACGCTAATAGAAATGGTGAATATTTCGAAAATTGGATGAATTCTTTCTTTCCCGATGCTGAGTTTGTACATGTCAAAAATAGCAAAAAGGCGAAAAATATCAAATAGCTATTCATAATTAAATTATTTTTTCTAATCAAACTTAGTATCTTAGATTCGGTCATGTACATTTTTCAAATAGAGAGTTGGTTGGGTATTTTATTATAAATATGCAAATCAAAATTTCCGAGGACCAGATAACAATATCATAACATTCACTGCGTCTACAACAAGGGAAACTGTCCCAGGGTTGGCAAATGTGCGGTCCGTTGATGGTCTATTGGTGGCCCATTGGGTCCATTAGTGTAACACTTTAAGCATATTTAGTATTTTATTAATGGCAATGGACCATCTGTTCTCAATGGACCAGTCAATTTGCCAACCCTGCATTAATCCTACCAACAATGCTAATACAATTTCACCTACCAATAACCCCATTACAATTTCAAACACAATCAACACTACTAATGATAATCGAATTTTTAATAACAGTGACCAAGAAGTTTCTAGTGACAGCAACCATTTAAAATTATATTTAATGACAGGATGTATAGTTTGTTCGAAACTAGGTATATGATTCTTGTTATTAACATTTATAAGATAAGATTAAACTAATGTTGTTTGTTTTATTTCATTTTGGGACTGCAATGAGTACATAATTATTGCAAGTGTCCCCACGATACATGTCAGTTTAGATATTGCTGTCGAAGTTGATGGTTCCAATAAGGTCCCAATAAGGTTATTTTTATTATAAGAACATACCAGACATTGGACTGCGACTCCAATTAAAAATCATTTCAAAAACGGAGCTTCATTTGAGTGTGAAATAAATTTAAATTCAAAGTAAGATTTTGAATTTTGAATTTTGAATTCAGAATCCACATTATTATTAGATTAATAATAAAATTTATTTAATATATAGAGTATACCATCATAAGAAAATCAAATTGATATGTAGTGTCATATAATAATTAAAAAAAAAGAAATAACACCAATGTTCACTTGTTGCAGCATGTCGTATTAATATGTAAACTTCGACAAGTCGGTCACATAACCCACCGACCTATCGTGATTATGACGTGATAAATTATTGTCCACTATTTTATGCGACGTGCCACATAAATTATATGCGTTTATCACATGTTGTATATTTCTTGATTTTTGAATTGCAAATTCACATAGTGATAGATTACACATTCACAAATATAAATAATAATGACAAGTCCGGTTAGTAGAAAAGTAGCAGTTGCTTTAGATCCAGGTTCAGAAGAAACAGAGTACACAATAGATTGGATTATAGAAAATTTCTTAAAACCTGATAGAGATGACGTACACTTGGTTTCTGCTTTATACCTTAACTCAGATTTCGATGTAACAGATTTGGGTAAAAAAAAACCATTATATATAGTTTATATAGTTATTTGATTATAATAATACATTTTTTTAATGATAATAATTGTAGGCATGAACATTAATTATGCTCCTGAATATGTTAAAAAATGGGAAAATGAAGTAAAAAAATTTTTCATTTTATTTTTTTATTTGGTCATAGTAGTAGTTATTATATAAAATTTTTAATTATTATTATAATTATTGGAGATTGAAGGAAAAACGCGAAAATCAATGGAACCATTTGTTGAAAAACTCAAAGCAGCTAATGTACATAATAAATATATAATAATCATATAGTAACATCCAATTAATTGATATAAATACTTTACTTGATAGATAAATTGTAAAGTTGAAATAATAAAAACCCAATCAGATTCGCGTAATCTTATAGTTGACTATACTGAAAATGAAAAAGTTGATGTACTTGTTATGGGAAGTAAAGATTTGACTTTGTGGAAAAGGTTGGTTAATGTTATTTTTTTTAAAAAAAATTTTTATTATAGAAAAAGATTACTAAATTTATATATTTAAAGATTATTTTTAGGAAGTTTTTCGGAATATTGTCAACATAATGCACATTGTCCTGTTCTAATTGTTAAAAAACCTAGAAAATAAAGTTTCTATATTATATATATATATATATATACATACACATATATATATCTCTATAAAATCTGTTAAACTGTCATATTCTCTACTCTTAGTACATTTTTCTTGTAGTGTTCCCATTGAATCTTTATTTGCACTATATATACATATAAGTTTACCACATAGCTTTATCAATCAACTAGAATAAAAAAACTTCTATTTTTAAAAACTTTGAAAAAAAAAAAAAAGAAATAGCGATGTTTATCACATGTTTGATGATTGCTCTTTGAAAAATTTTAGCAATGATAAAAAAATTGGGAGCAAATTTAAATTATGTGATTCCAAGCATTCTTAAAAGAACTAAAGGTTCTAATGTTTCAACGATTGCTTCACAACCAACTCAACAACCATATACAGAGTCCATAATTATAAGTAATTATAGTTTTTTATTTTCTGTCTTTTTATGATATTAATAATAACTTTTTTTTTTTTTTATTTGGGGAAAATTTTTTATAAAGAACCTTTTGTTAACCTTCCAATTAACGATCCAATATATTCAAAACAATATCTTATTACAAAATCAAATCAATTATATAATTGGTTCGAAAACCGTAGAAAGTATACATATACATAAATATATACATACATTAATAACCAAAAAAAAAAAAACAAAATTAAAGATTTGATTTGCATTTATAAAATTAGTTTAAAACTTTATCTTAATGGAAAAATTAATAAAAATATGCTTGCAAAAAAGTTCATTGATCTAAATAAATATTTTGCAAGGTAAATATATAAAATTTTTTTTTGTTAAAAATTTTCTTTTTTTCATTACATTTAATTGCATCTAACAACCTAAATTATTGTTTAATTTAGCGGTGAATTGGAAGCTATAGAGGAACTTGTTACCCCAGAATTTTATCGTGTATTTAATTAATGATTATTTTAAAGAATTTCCAAAATGTTATATATGTAGAATAATTAATCAAAAAACATAATTTTAGGTTATAAAAAGAAATTTATTAAATCGACATCTAGGAACATATTATTGGAATGTCTATGACCAAATAGAACCTAAAGTTGAATGCATTCGTGCTGCATCTATAGTACTGGATTCTAAAACATCCTTATATACTCAAGTAATATTAAGCATTGAAATTGATGAGGTAAAGTTTTATTATTACTATTATTATTAATTATTATTATTATATTCGTCGTTATTGTTTTATTATTAAAACAAATAAATCTATTTTTTAAAAATATACATATAAAGAATTTAGTAGTATTTGATATATTTGGAAATATACTTGCAGGAAATAAAAATTACAGTCAAAAGACTACAAGATATGTTGTGTATAATTATAATACAAGAGACAGACCAAATCAATGGATAATAGCAGGAACTTATGAGCCTAAAAAAATAACTAAAAGTTTTTTTAAAGAAACTGGTTTATGGATGTTAAGCTTAACAAGGGAAAGATTTAAAAATTATTTGAAAAATATGAAAAATAAATATTTGTAAGTCTTAAAATTTTTATCATCATTTTAAGAAAAACAAATCTTACATATATTTAAATTTTGATGCCTATTTTTTTTTATTTAAAAATTCCTTATTTAATAAAACACCAACTTTCCTATCTACTTTGATATAAACAGATAAATAGATCCATTAATCATTTAAGTGCTTGATTAATTGATTTTAAAATATTCTTTCTTTTAACATTTTTTTTTTCATAATTTTTTTCAAGTAATAAATCCTTAGAGATTTCTTCATTAATGTTATTCTTGCTATTCAATCCACCTAATAATACATCATCATCATCCTTTTTCATATTTGAAATTTCTTTTTGTTTTTTGTGGTTGTTTAATTTTTCCCTGTCAGAAATACCAAGAGCATCTATAATATATTGAGAAAGCCAACCTAATAAATAGGTAACAAAGATTGCGAATAGTGCTGCAAACACAAAAAAACTCGACAATAGATGAAAATTTGAAATTATCCATTTAATGAATATAGATGGCGTATAAAAAAATATGACATCTAACAACTTGATAATTATGTTCTTATGAGAAGTTTGATCACTAAAATCTCCTTTGGCAGTTGTTTTCAATTTTTTCGCATCAAGATTAGTGATTGAACAAGATGACGTTTTTAAACAGTCAAGAAGCAAGTACGATAAGTAACAAGTTGCTATTCCAAGAATGAAAATAAAATTATTTTTATTCAAATTATAATTGATCATTTTTTTACCAGGATTTGTGTGGCAAAGAAATTGTGCGGGTAATATCTTATTGATGACATCACAAAATGACGTTTCAGTGAAAAGAAACTTCAGGGTACATAATGGCAACCCTCAATAACATCAATATTGAACTTTCACTTTGTTCTTGACTTAATTGTTTGGATTTATTAAATTTGTTTTGCTGTTTCATTTCAGCCTGACCAGTATTTTGGCACCTTTCTTAATGTTGAATAATTTCTTTTTGCTTGGTTGTAATTCTTTAACTTTTATTCTAAAGTTCCTGAGTAATATTTTTACCTTCAGGGTTATTTTCCTTGTCTTCATTTAAATATCCTAATTGTTTTTCAATTCAGTAATACCATTCTTTAATTGTTTGATTGTTTTCTTGCTTTGTCTACTTTTGTTCATTTTCACGGTTACTCTCTAAATCTTTTATTTTTTCTCCATCTCCTTATTTTGTCATTGCTTCTTCTGTATCTCATATTTTATTATTTATATCTAGTTGTAAATTATCAATTGCCTTTTCTAGTTGATCAATGAGTTGATTTTGACTACTGACTAAATTCTTGATATTTTGGGTAAAGCCCCTCCTCACAAGCTGGATCGCACGGAGCCTTAATTCAAAATTTCTCAAAAATGGTCTTCACGTGATTTCGATGTAATTAAAATAGACTGATCAAAGAATGTGCGAAGCGTATAAATAGACCTATCATCCCCTCCCCACTTAGTATCAAACATATATTTTATGGAAATACTTGTATTTATATTATTAGTTGCATGACATTTCCGAGTATATTTTGAAAAATTTGCTTTGGAAACTTCGAACATCTTCTCTTTAACACTTACTTCCATCAAACTCGCCTATATAACTGTCGAATAATTCATCAGTATATTTTACAAAACTTGCTTTGAAAGCTTCGCAGATCTTGTCTTTAACACTTAATTCAATCACACACCTATACAACTCTTGAATAATTGATAAACGTTCATCAGCAATTCATAACTAGGCCGTAATGTCATAATGTCATAATATAAATGTATTTTTAACTCACATACAAGCCTACTGAGAGATAGCTTTTTTGTCAATTTGGTTATTTTACGTTTATGGGTTACACTCGTTTTCAATGATTAATTTATTGCTCGTCAACTAATTTGTCTTACGATTTATCCTGATTCTGCCTCTTTCTTGTTCCTAGAAAGTTTCGACGAGTCTGTAAGCACATTTTATAGTACAATAAATAAAATGTGGCTCTATCATTGCTTTACTGAAGCTCCTTCTTTCTTTGACCAACTAAAGTCAGCCGTACGTTTGCAACAATAACACAATACAACAAAGTGAAAATATGATAATGACTTTGGTTAATAAATGTAGCACTTTATATCTGACCGAACAATCTTAACACCTTACGTTTACAAGAAAACATTTACAATATAACCCTTGTTTCAATGTACTTCGTTTCAACGGATTATAATTAAATTCGTGTTTCAACGGATTTTAAAATCTTTGTTACTATCAGTCAGACGACATTTCACGCGATCGACATGTCTACTGTAATAACTATGTAGGAATTTTGTGCAACATGTCAATTTTTACTATTAAAATCGAAGGAACTTTTTCATTTGTTACCTAGCACACCCACATGAAGTTTTAACCAGAAACGTGATATTTTGTACACGCATTCTTTGAGACTTATTTTATTTCCTTGCAAAATTTTAGCTATGGTTTACTAAAAAAACGGAAAAGAATTACTCGTTGAAAGTTACGCCTTCAATTCTTAATCATGTTACAACAAATTATTTTGAACTTGTAATTTCAATAATGATTTATGGAATATATATTAATATATATATAATCTTTTAATCTAAAACATGTGCGGTTAATCCAATTTTAGGCATCCCTGCATATAGTCGCACAAGACATCAACTGACCATATTTACACGATGTAGATGTTCTATGAACTTGGCCAAATTAGTTTAATGACATTAAATCTAGATGTTGCAAATAATAATAACTATTTTCAGTTTACATGGGAATCTGGTACAAAAAAAAATCCATTAAAATATGAGTCAGAGACTCTATGCTCCGCATATTGATCGTCAACTATCAATGTAAAATAGTTGTGACGTATTATTCGATTCTGACGAAATTTGTTAAGATATTTATCTGGTTTATCTACCCATTTTAACATTTCATACCAAGGTCTGGAATTAATTATTCTGTAACCTCGTTCTCTTAGCAAATCTACAACATGCTTATGCAATCTATCGTGTAATTGGTATTTCTTATCACCTATCCAATCATACGGAATATAATATTCTTTATATTCTTTATATTCTCTACCACGAAAGATGTTGTACATACTAGGTAATGTCTATACATTGCAAGTTTCTCAGCAATCCAGAGATTGAATTGATCCCGAGTTTGAGGATTTTTCACTTTACGGGGAGTTAGACCTAAAAATTTCTTATCATTGGGGGTGTTATCGTTTCTTAAAGCATTCCAGATTTGAGATGCTAATGATTCGGGTCTTTTCTTATAATTTCTCCAAGCAGTTTGTGTAATTTAAAGATTTACTAATATTAGAAAACAAAAGTACTTTTATTCATAATGACTCGCAAAACCAAATACACTATAAAAGATGCACACGAAATTGCAAAGAAATGAAATGGGTTGTGCCTATCAGATCAATATATCAACTGCATGTTACCATTGCAATGGTGTTGTAATAAAGGACACACATATGGCATGCAAATTTTAATCATATAAAAATTCTAATTCATAGTGTCCATATTGCGTGTGGAATAAACTCCTTACACTTAAAGATGCTAGAGAAATTGTAATAGAACAAAAGGGCCTATGTCTCTTGGATAAATATATCAATTCCCATGCTCCCCTAGAATGGAGTTGTGCTAAAAACCATAAATGAAAAGTAATGTAAAAAAATGGAAATTGGTGTCCATGGTGTTCACGTGTAGGCCATCGTACTCTTGAAGACGCAAAACAAGTAGCGCATAATAGAAATGGTGAGTGACTATCAAATACATTTGTTAATATTCGTTTACCTTTATTATAGCTTTGTATCAATGGACACACATGGTATGCAAATTTAAATCATGTAAAAATACTAATACCTGGTGTCCACATGTGCAGTAATATTCTGTCTATTATTGAAGAAGCTAAACAAATTGCTTATAGTAAAAATGGTAACTGCCTTTCAGAAAAGTGTGTCAATTGCCAGGTTCCGTTAAAAATGGCATTGTGCTAAAGGCATGAATGGAGCACAAATTTGAATCATATAAAACATAAGAGGTGGTGTCCATTTTGTTGAAATGAAGATCTGTGTCAAAAAGTAATTACCAAATATTTAAGACCTCCATCAATAATTCAGAAACCTGATTTCTTAAAAACATCATAATATCCATATATGGGTTAGAAGCTTGACACTTATTATCCAGAATATGGTCTTGCAATTGAAGTCCAAGAACAACATGAGCGTTATGTAGAATTATTTCATCGAGATCAGAATGGATTTAACAAACAGTTATATTGGGATCAATTAAAAAAAGAATTTTGTGAAGAGAATTGATTGTACTAAGGTATATTTGGTATTACAAAGACCCACATGTAGTTATTCCAGAGCATCTTCGAGAATTGGGTCTCACTGAATAAGTTAAAACTTCAAATTCAGATACATTGTGGATAACCAAAAGAGCCTTATGAAGTTATAATCAGAATTGTTTTATTTTTTTATTATATATCAAAAATACAATTACCCGATTAATATAAAAGCAAATTATTTAAAAAAAATTTTAAATGATTATATAATGATATCTCTGTCTTTTCTCTTTACACACTTGTTTTTGATATGTTTGACATTTTGTTACTGGCATTGTGAAACAACAATGTAACGAGCTTTCCTTCATTATCTATTTCCAGCTCGACATCTTCAACTTCAGTTTTTTTGAACGTGGTCATGGGAGCAGAATCTGTAAAATTAATCTTAAATACATCACGTTTCTCATCATAAGTAGGATTGAGTGTAAAGGATGGCTCCTCGCTTGCTATCCCTCGGATATGCTTTGATGGTGATGCTATACGAATTGATGCTATTTTGCCAATATTATTAAAACAGACAAGGAGGTAACCAGTTGCTTCATCACAAATGTCATCGGATTCTTGAGTAAAGTATACCAAAAATGCATCTGAATCGTCATAGTATACGGAATCCACAATGAACCTTAAATATATACTATGTTAAATAAAAATAGCAAGCTTCAGATTTAATATAAAATTTGAATGACAGATATTGCAAACCTGTCTTTACAATCAGGATCATGCTCATTATTTTTGGTCGAAAATTCTTTTTTATTCTGATAAATATTAATAATCAGATGTAAACAAGTAAATAAGAAAATAAATAGAAGCCTTTAAACTTAATTTAATTTCATACTTTTTTGTTCGGTTTAATTTTGTTGAAAAATTTTCTATAGGTAAATTTGGTTAATATATATATATATACAGTACATATGTACAAATAAAAAAGTTCAAAATAGTTGTTAGCTTAATTGGATTAATACACATTTTTATCCCAGTATCGACGGGCGGATGAAGTATAAAAAGTGATTAATTATTGTCCAGTAATTATCTACACCTATAACTATCAGGTATTTTCTGTTGAATAATGAAACGACTGGGTTTTACACTCCTACAACGTTGAGTTGAGGTATCACCGTTTCTATATGCAATTAATATTCCTTCAATATGATTTGGTTGAAATAATCTTTCCATATACGTATGAATTTTTGCTTCTTTGACCAGTTAAATTGTAAGAATGAATTTTCAAGAACTATTGACCACAACTTGTAATTAAGATTGAGATTACTCATTCAAGTAAGAGCTTGTAAGATCTTTCTCTTATTTAATCATGTTATGTAATGATCAGTCACATGAAAGGATGAGGTAATAAGATAGTAATTAATTAATTATAATGCAAATAAATAAAATCGGCGATAATGAACTATATTTTTTATTACTTAGTAAATTAATAATTACTGAAAAAACTTTTACTCTGAAACCTGCTGCTTTAGAAAAAACATCTACTCCTAGATCAACATATGGGAGCCATACAAATCCTAAATCTGCTTCTGATTTTTTGGATATATAGCTTCTGTAATAAAAAAATCACTTTTTGAAGAATTGTACTCCTCAATATAATGATTGATGAAGTCAACTGTATTGATAATAATAAATATTTAGCAATTGTGGAAAATATATTAATAATATTCCTTGTATGAGATATTTAAGCATGATTAATCTAGAATCTACCACTGCAGAAAATATTTATAACCAAATCTTATCATTTTGTATTTCAAATGAAATA
>CAUDNR010001373.1:2711-15704 GCA_958430865.1 Entrophospora sp. SA101 | reverse complement strand
TTTAATGCAAGAGAATATTATTTAACGTATCTCTTTCGGAGTTTACATGTAGCATTTTTTCCTCTGTTTGTACTTTTTTGAACACAGATAGACTTTCATTCATTCTTATTCTCACGTCAAAAATCTATGCAGATTAAATCATTGATAATAAATTATCGAGAGGAAAAGACAACCGAATTTGATCACAAATTAAACTTCACGAATCTTTTTTTGCAATTAAAAATTATTATATATTTTTCTCTTGATTGAATCAAAATAAATTATCTTTTTTATTGTAGTTTAATCCTTTCCTTGAATGTGAATGTATTTGTCTCCCTCCATAAATTACATGTCCGTTACAGTATTCATGAGAATTGTGCGTTATTACTCGTGAATACATTCCTTTTTACAAATAAATTGTATCGCCCAAGTAATGATAATACCAGAACTATGCGAAAATAAAATTTAAGAAACTGAGCTTGAAAAAAAGCCACATATGAGTAAAAGATGAGAAGTTGGGTAGTGTTGGAAAATTTTAGTGATCGAGACTCTACCTGGTTCCTTTCATTTTGTGTATGTGCATGCTTCTCCGATTGTATATAGTTGCAAGTCGGACAAAGTTCCTTAAAATCATATTAAAATAAAATGAACTAATCTGATATTAATCATAAGCAGGATTGGATTGGACATCCTAGATATGACCTTGTGTTCTTGATGATGGTGGTTGAGTTGGTGATAAATTTGGGTTGGGTGATTGATTATTATTTTGAGTTAGCGATTGAGATGGTGGTGTTGGGGTTGCTTGAGGGAAGGTTGTGGTTGTTTGCGATGCTGTTGCTTATCCTACACTTAATATTTCAGGTAATGATGTATGACGAAACTTTTGACTTTAGTCATTTACGTAACCAAAGTATGACTAAAGGTAGCTTCTCACCAGGTCCATTTTGACAATTGACTAAAAAAAAAGCCTTTGACGTAATTAATACACTCGACGTAATTAAAAACACCAGTAATAATAATAATGATAAAAAGAATTATCAAAAGTTCCAAATTATGTGTCCCAGAGATGAATGAAGAATTATCATTACTGTATGTATATTTGCAATGATTATCATGAGGGGTTTACAAATGTTATTATATTATTATGAAACTACTTATTTTTTTCCATATACAGACAGCCCTCTCTAAATGCACACTCATGAAAAATAGTGATATGTTCCCAAGGAGGGTGCACTTAAAGGGGGTTGACTGTATTCATTCCCTTTCAAAATAAAAATATCTCTAATTAAAACTATTCTTTTATTATTTATTATTACATTTCATAAAATGAAGAAAATCAATTGTCTTTACATGCATATGAATTGTATTAACTTGATGTTTTTTCGAATTTTGGCTTTGAAGTTAACTACGCGTAACAGTAATACGTAATAATATTAATAATGTTCTCGAGTGACTGAATTTGAAACGCACATAGGCTGATCAATCTTGGTATGTAGAACGATTTTTACATAGTACATGAGACAGATTTAGGTACAGGTGTTTGTAAGTTTTAATTTTGAAGTCTTGAAAGTAATAAAAATAATAAACAAATGCTAAATTCTTTGTTGTTATTGAAGCATTAGAATCACGATGAATTTTCATTAAAGTTGTTTATTCAAGATTTATTAGTGCGAAAATGTCGCGCACTTATATACCATGATGATAGTAATAGGTAATCAAATCAACTATAGGATTGTTTGTTACATGCTATTCAGTTCTTTGCAAAGAAAAAGAAAAGAGAATATAGACATTCAGTACTGTATGATCCAGTATTTAAAATTGATACCAATTTGTAGATTCATACAGTACAGGAATGCAAAAGTGCACAGTACTGAATTTCTACCAACTGAAAGGAAATAATGGATTGTCATACTCAAAAAAAAACCTCATTTCCTCCACTCTATTCATCAAAATACAAAGTCAAGTTTTATATTTTATATTTTTACATAATATCATATAATAATTTATTATCACCAGGAAGAGCAGAATTTGTATTTAAAATTAATGCTAAAATGCACTGGCTAATTCTAATAAAGTAGAAAAGTTATTTTTTTTTCACTGATCAAAAAAAATAAAAAACGTTCTGAAAATGAAAAGGAATATTGTAAAGAAAGGTTTATTTAGGAAATGCATGAAGTAAAAGGGGAAAACCAAAAGAATGTAACAAGTGTAAATTGACATTAACGTTGTATAAAATTTGATTGTAATAACTTAAAACTGACTTTTCATTGATCAAACTTATTCTTTGGCATTTACTAAATTACCATGTAATAATCATGAAGCTCTGTGTATCCATCCATGTAATAGATTTCAAAAATGGGGCATGGGCAATAGAAAGGGAGTCAATGTCAAAACTCATAATTTTGAGTTAATACCACATATGTACATTAACTTATAATTTTAGCTTAGTAACCATGCTGACTTAATGATATTTTCGCAATCTTTTTTTCAATTTTCTCAAAATCGTGATTTTGACGCTGACCCCTTTCTATTGCCCATGCTTCAAGTATGAATTGGTCGTACTACAGAAAATCCCCAAAAATTTCAATTTTTAATTTTAACAAGTTTACAACTGAGAACGTAATACGAGCTTTTGCTTTTTTGTTTTACAAACAAGAATACATTCAGTTTCCATAAGGTATAATTGGTTTGCTTTCAGATAAAGATGGAGCTCAGAATATTTTTTCTAGCATTGAAATTATAATTTTATAATTATAAATTTCAAATTCACATGTTTAATCTAACTCGCAATAATATAAGATAAATTAATTTAAATAAAAAATTATTGGATAATATTTATCGTTTAAATAAATATATTTCAACAGTCCTAATAGCTACGGCCATACATAGTGAAAACCACCGGAACCCGTCCGATCTCCGAAGTTAAACCACTAATGGCCCAGTCAGTACTATGGTTGGGGACAACATGGGAATACTGGGTGTCGTAGCTTTTTTTATTAATGTTTTAATGCTAGAATCGATACGTTTTTTTTCACATTTTCAAAAAAAGGCGCGGTTCGATGTTTAAAAAGTTGAATTAATCCCGAATCGTTACGTTTTTTCTTCACACTTTCCAAAAAAGGCATGGTAGTTTTTAATATTAGAAAAATAATAATAAAATTAAACTCTGAATCGTTACGTTTTTTCTTCACACTTTTAAAAAAAAAGCATGGTCGTTTTTAATATTAGAAATAAAACAATTCTGAATTTTTCTTCATTTTCCAAAAAAGGCAAGAATCTTTTCAAAAAAAACCTTGATTGATTTCCCTTTAAATTAATAAAATATTTTTTTTTAAATAATAAATGAATTAATTCCGAATTGTTTTTCTAGCGGCGATGCTAATACTAATACTAAATCAATAATGGATTAATTCCAAATTGTTTAGTGGCGGGAAAAATTTTTCTTTCATTTTTTGATTTTAGAGACTTCGTCGCACTGTGCACTGATACACCAATATTTATAGTAAAATAAATAATTTTTTTTTTTACAAAAATTTATAAATCATTCATGGCATGCTTCGCATGACTATAAGCATTATATTATATTGTTTATAGGGTATGTATTTTTTTTTTAGCAAAAATAATTGACAATTAAAAAAATATGTTTATTACAAAAATAAAAAATAAAAAATTAATATTTATTCATGTTCAGTGTTTTGATTGTCATCACTGTTGTTGCCTTCAACATTAACGATTTCCGATGTTATTTAAGATACTGCCAATTGTGCCGTTTTTGGATTTTGTTCTTTTCTTTCTTTGGTTTCATTTGTTGGATTATTATTACCTATAATTTGTTGAGCAATTTTTGCAACTGAAGGATTAATTTTGATAGGAGATGTTGTTAGAATTTGGTTATCTAACATGGTATTGGAGTTGGTTGAATTAACAAAAGATAGTGATGTTACTTGTATCATTTTTAATCCATTCACTAATTCTAGGTTTCCAGATAGAAAAATAGTGACCACGATTTAATTTTTTTGAAATTGGTTCAAGATGTTTTTCCGTTGTTTTGTGATAAGCATTTAATATCCACTTTTTTTCTTTTCGATATAAACTGATGAATTAATTTCGAATTTGACTATTGTTTCAGAAATAGATGGAATTTCCATCACAGTTCCATTTACTATAACAATAATGTCTAATGGCAGTAAATACCAACTTTGCGTCATATAAAAATGATTGCAACCGCCTTTACGACCATTTTGTTTCCTTTTTTGGGTTGGTTACTGCAATCTAAAAAATTTTATTTAATATTAATTTGACGTAAGAATAGTTAATTAATCGTTAGTATTAGCAATAAAAATGAAATAAATAAATACTTTAATGAAAGTAACTTGGTGATCTTCAATAATTTTTTCTTCGATAGTAAATTTTCCAGCTACTCTCACAACATCATCTTTTTTGATTCTTTGAATCTTAGTTTCAACTGAAGGATCTTTTGGGTAAAAAATTATTAAATGTGACATCAATCCTTCAGTTCGAAATGTGGTGCTAACTACTCCAATAGCATTCATTAAGAAAGAATCATTTTTAGGTGTTTCCTCAATGTTTGTAATATGACTGATTACTTTTGTAATGCACATGTTTACAAGTATTATTTTTCTAGAATACAAAATAATGATGATAATTATCTATGATAGGGAAAAAAAGAAGGTTTTTACTGAAAAAGAAAACGCGAGTTTTTTTTTCATTTTTTCAATTAATTGGGTTAGATTTATCATCCATCGTACAAGGGAAATTTTTTTTTAAAAAATCCAAGGTGTTTTTTAAAAATTGGATGTCAATCATTTCAACGAAAATTGTTCATTAGAATGTTTTACCTTTTGATTTTGCTCTTATGCTTCCCAAAAAATTCAGTTTAATAAAGTTGAGAAGCAACAACCATTTTGATATCAAATTTTTAAAAATTTTATATATTAATATTTATAATTTATAATTTTTAAAAAACGGTCTGAAAAAAATTTCCTTTTTGGAACAACAGTTGGTTAATGAGTTTTAAAAGGTTTTCACAAATAAAGAAAAAAATCAGCAAAGATTTTCAAAAAGTTTATATTAAAATATTTAAATGGAATTTCAAAATTAGAAATTTTTTTCATGCCGTTATTAATAAGTGTTAAAAAAAATAATTAAATACAACCTTTGAACGTTTTTAAATCATCATTGTCAATTCTTTCTAAATATTACCAAAATATTGCCAATCTTTTCTAAATTGTTACAAAGTATATTGCACTGATTTATTAGAGTTGTATTCTATCGTTAATAAATCATGATTAATAAAGGCTTAATATCAAATAATGTAAGAAAAATTGCTAAAAAATTTTTCCTATGGATTATGTACCAATTACTATACTAAACTGATTCTTTAATTAATAGAATAATCATCAACAATATGAGTTGATAATAGTAGGTGCTGGTATTGTTGGTTGTTCTGCTGCTGTGGCTTTTGGTAAGCAAGGGAGAAAGGTTTTACTAATAGGTAATTATGATAGATAATAACAATAAACAATTAATGAATTGATAATTGGTGAAAGTAATAAATCATTTTTATAATTAATTATGTCTCAATTATATTGATAGAAAGAGATATGAAAGAGCCTGATCGTATGGTTGGTGAATTCCTTCAACCTGGTGGTTTTGCAGCTTTAGAAAAACTTGGGTTAAAAGGTGAATGAAATAATTGTATGATTAGATATACAAATAAATTATTTATTTGGAAATAATTATATTGATGTTTTTTGGTCTTTGATCTTTTTAAAGATTGCCTGGAGAATATTGATGCAATACCTTGTCATGGATTTAAAATTTTTTATCAAGGTGATAATGTTCATTTGCCATTTCCAATTCTTGACAATGGAAAACAGGCTAAAGGCAGATCATTTCATCATGGTCGTTTAATAATGAATCTTAGAAAAGCTGCTTCTGAGACATCAAAGTATGAATAAATAATATAACAGTAATTTCCTTTTATTAATTAGGTAATATTAATTAACCCATTGATCAACTATTTTTTATAGCGTTACAATTTTTGAGGGAACAGCAATTGAATTAATTCAATGTCCAATGACTGATCATGTGTTAGGTGTTATATGCACTCAGAAAGTTCAAAACAGTGATGATAATAATATTATTAAACAAGTAAATATACATTATAATTTTTCTTTATTCGAGAATAATTTATTAGCCAATGATGATATTATTATTTATCATTTAGTTTTTTGCACCACTTACAATTGTTGCTGATGGATGTTTTTCTAAATTTCGTAAAGATTTTGTTCCAAGAAAACCCATGGTGAAATCTAATTTTGTCGGGTAACTAAAAATTCTTTTTTGTTTTTTTTTTATTATTAAATTTTTTTAATAAATAATTTTTTCTAGATTAATAATGAAAGATGCAGAACTTCCATTTCCGGCAATTTTATTCGGAAATACAGCACTGATTATAATGTACCAAGTAAATAACAATATCTGTTTTTTGTATTTGAGGAGAAAATCAAAAGTAACTGGTTATTTATATAAATTTTAGATTGGAACTCGTGATACACGTGTTTTAATTGATATTCCTGGAAAGTTACCAAGTAATGGTTCAGGTGAATTAAAGGTAATAATAATAATAATAATAATAATAATAATAAATAATAATAATAATAATGATGATGATGATTTTGTCCAATTAGAAACACATTGAAACATTTGTATTACCATCAATTCCAATATCTGTTAAGGTATTAAACAATAATATAACAAATAATTACAACAAATAATAATAATAATCTCAATGATAATAATAGGGTCCATTCTATGAAGCTCTTCAAAATGAACGTCTTCGTTCAATGCCAAATAGTTTTTTACCACCATCTGCCAATATCAATGGTGGTTTAATAATGTTAGGTGATGCAATGAATATGAGACATCCATTAACAGGAGGTAGTATTGTCAAGAAGCAAGAATAAAAATAAAAATAATTCTGCAATAAAAAGAAAACAATTTTTTGAAACAAAAATTTATTTTCTTCTAATTCAAACAAAGGTGGTATGACTGTGGGTTTTAATGATGTTGTCTTATTATCAAAACTATTATCACCAACTATTGTTCCTGATTTCAATGACATTGGTCTAGTTTTGGCTCAAATGCAAGCATTTCATTTGAAAAGAAAATTTCATTGTAGTATGGTGATTAATGTTTTAGCGCAAGTTTTACACTCATTATTTGCTGCAGATAAAGGTAATAATAATATAATAATAGTAATACATTTATCATTAACTTATTAAACAATTGAATCTGATTTTTTTGTCTGCTTTTTATTGGTTCTTTTCTTTTTAGATGAAGGTCTTCGTATATTAGCTGAAGCTTGTTTTAATTATTTTCTCTTGGGTGGTATTTGTGTTGAAGGACCTTGTAGTCTAATAGCTGGGTAATCATTGCATTTTTTTTTAAAAAAAAATCATTATTGTTATTATTATAATGATAAAATTTATATTTATTTTTAATCTTAAAACTACATATATAAAATTCAGATTAACACCAAATCCTTTGGTTATGATTTTTCATCTTGTTGCTATTGTAATATATGGAACTTGGAGAATAATTTCTAATGGTCATATAATGCAGTTTCCACAAAATATCATTAAAAGTATAATGGTATTATATACAGCTTGTATACTGGTTATTCCTATTTTATATAGTGAAATTAGATTTTAATCAAAAAAACCTTGCAAATTAAAATAAAATTAATTTGCCATGTTTTTATGTCTACAATAAATTATTTAAAATCTATTATTATTATTAGTTCTTCTTGACCCTTTTTATTAATGAAGTTGATAAAATATTTATATTTGAGCTTTTATCTTCTTCATTACCCTTGCCAACAAAAGATGATATTGTTGTTGATTTTCTTTTGACTAAATTATTTATTTTTCTTAATTGAGATTGTGATGAAGGAGTTGTTGATGATGTTCCAATATTATTTTGTTGTTCTTGTTGATCTTCAATTTGATTATTTATTTCAACAGTAAAAGATGTTTTCTTGTTATTAATACCATTTGATAATAATTCATCAAAATAATTAATCCAAGATGCCGTTGATTCAATTGATAGTGTTTCATTTCCAAAATCTTTTAACAATAGCCCATTTTTTAACATTATAAACGTTTCTTCATCCAATAAATCACATCCTTGGTCACCATCATTGCCATTTTTACTTCTTTCACCTAAATCAATTTCTAACCAAAAAAAACCAGAATTTTTACTTGTTGCAAATTCTGTCCCAATAGCCAACAATTCCCAAAACATTTTGACTTTTAGCTCTGAATTTTTTTCATTCTTGTCATTCTTTTTATTTATCCATCTTGATTTTGGATCATCTTCAAATATTGGAATAACATCAATTGCATTGTCATTATCAGAATATGGATAATCGTATATCCAAAAACTATCATCATCATCCCTATTATTATTATTGGCATCTTTAATAAGTAGTCTAGCTTCTCTTTTTGATAAAACACCAGGTATAAAAAACCAACTATTCACATTTTCAACTTTTATTTGTTGTTGGCTTAAACTATTTTTGTTCAATACTTTTAAAGTATTTTTCCACCATCTCAACAAGTCAGTATCATTCAGTATATTTTTATTAGGATTTTCTGATGAATTGTGAAAAAGATATTGAGGTTGTGATCGTGCAAATAGATTGATTTTAATGATTTTTTGTTGTGAATTGATTATACAATATTTCAAATATGCAATAATCAAATTTCTTGTAAGCGATGATGATGATGATGATGATGATGATGATGATGATGATGATGATGATGATGATGGTGGTGGTGGTGGTGGGGAGTGAGAATGGGAGTGGGAGGAAGAGGAAGAAGAAGGACGTGAACCAGTTGTATCAACTTTTGATATATAAATTGTCATCAAATCTTTATCCAAGTCATAATATTCATACACTTCCATACCATTAACAAAAACTTTTTTTCCTGTACTTGCAAATTCTTCTGCAACTAGTATTAATAATTTTTTATGAAATTGACTTGTTGTTATCTTATTTTTATCATCACCGTCATTGTCATTGTTAGTGGTTGTTGTTGCTTTATTCCTGGCTTTTGTTGTTGCTGCTGATTGTTTTTTACTTTTATTTTTATTATTATTTTTTGTTGTTAAAATTGGTTTGCTAGACAAAACGAAAATAGTGTATATATGCGAGCCACGTATTGTTTGCTTTAAACTACTGGCAATATAATCAATAAGAGATTGTTCTTGTTGTTGATGTTGAGTATCACTATTATTATTGAAATTATCCATTTTTTTTTTTTGAATGTTATTCTGGTTTTTTTAAAATCGTGAAACCAACATTTTGTGACAGCTGGCTGGTACAAGCTTTACTATTACTAACTAACTGAATTCAAAATCAATTATTTCAAATGAAACAAGGAAAAAAATGGACACTCAATCTGAAGGAGGTTCACTATATATTAAAAGATTTTGTTGGTTATAAAATTTGCATTTGTATTTACTTTTATTCCAGTCTAGCATACTATAATTAGTATTAGTATTAGGTGTCAATATTAATATTCGAATGCCTTTAGTAAATGATGGCATTATTTTTAATTAACGGGTGAAGAAGAAACAAATTCTAATTTTTCGTCAGAGTCCATTTTACCGATGACAGATTATGTAAACCACCAAATAAACAAAAATACAAAATTTTGACGAAACATGGAAGTTGTATATATACATCTGTTCCTGCAGAACGGTTATTTAGTGATTCTGGAAACCATATTACACCAAAGCAAAAGTTTTTTTTTAAAAAAGAAATATGAACTATATAATATTTGTCTTTTAAAAGAAATTTGAATAAAAGCATTTGGTATATCCCAAAAGTAAGTCTATTAACAAATGGGATGGATGTAAATTTTATAGTATTGAATGTCTATATACTCTTATAGATGATTGCCTAAACTCAAAAAAAAAAAAAGTTTTGGCATAATACACTCTTTATATGAAATGTCACAAAATAACTATGCGAATTGATATATTCTAGCTTAAAAAGTTCAAATAATTCAGCAATAATTTTGGCAAGATCATTATTAAGGGAAGTAGTTTTGACAGCTATCTATAATTGATATTTATTAGTATGTTTTGTTTAATATAGTGTATATTTTGAAGATATTTTTGAGCAAGTAACTAAATATATATTGGCAGTCTGTCAAATGTCCAATTACATGTTTTCTAACTTTTTTTGGTGAGAATTTTTATTCCAGAGAAATTTAAACTCTTCTAATGCTGCTGTGAGTGAATGAATGATACACATTTTCGGACTCTGGAAGCCTTTCTCATATAGTTGATATCAGTGTTGTGACCAGAAACTCTTTTGCTTCCTGAAACATTTCAGAAAATGAACTTACACTAAGCAGAAAACTAAAACTAAACCTAAAACTAATCATAAACTACTAGCCTAAACTAGTTTTGGATGGTTTCTGTTAGTTTCTGTTTTGGGGTTTCCCTAAACTCAGAATTTCGGGTCACAACACTGGTTGATATACTACCAAATCGAAAAATTGATGTATATCTTTTTTTCTATACCTGAATCATATCTGCTTGGTAGTTCACCAAAGCATAATTTCTATAATATATATATTTCTATAATAATTATACCTTGATGTACTACCACAAGTGCACTATGTTTTGGATCCCTAGAAAGCTTTCTTGTATAGTTGATGTTTTTGAATACTACCACTTTATGTAAAAAATCGACCTATGCTTTGTCATTTTACTATCAAAAATTGGATCATACTTTGACACACTACTGATTTTTCCCTCTTTCCTGAAAAATTTTCTCTTTTGACATACTATCAAAAAAAATACTTTGGTGTGCTACCAATTCATGTCAAAGTGTTGGATCATACTTTGGTGTATTACCAATTCAAAAATTTATTTTCACTTTGACATATCACCTTGAAAAATATATCATCAAAAAATTTCTTACTTTGGTGTATTACTTTGGATCATACTTTTATGTAATAATTTTTGATTTGAATTTTTTTCATACATTTATTGTAAGAGACAACAAAAATATTATTATGCTCTTATCAAAGAATAAATTTCAGTATACAGCAGAGGATAATTATTTTGCCAAGAATGATTGGCATTATAAATTATAATGCACATGTAATATTCCAAAGAATTCTAAATTCGTGGTCAAGGTGTCAGAGAATTACTTTGGATCAAAAAAATTTGCACATCACTGCAAGTGTTAATAATAAGTTAATTGATAAAAAAATATGCAATGGAGCTATTGGAATAATGACAAAAATTCATGACAAAGAGAATATCAAGGTGACCTTTCCTATCTTGGCCAGCATAGGCAAGGTTATTGTTCAAAGAGAAACATCTTACTTTGAAGTTTATGGTAAGAGAGCATCAAGGAATCAATTTCCTCTTCAGAATGCATTTGCTCTGACTGTTCATAAAACTCAAGGATTGACCTTGCCACATGTAACATTGAATGTTGACGAAAGTATGTTTGCTGAAGGACAAGTGTATGTTGCAATGAGTCAAGCTCCCTCATTGGAAAAACTGCAAATCCTTGATTTTGATTATTCCCAATTAAAAATTTCCAGGGCGGCTTTGGAAGAGTATAAAAGATTGGAGGCTGTGAGCATTGATGGGTTACAAAAACTAACAATGCTGTAAAAAAAATATTCTTTGTAAAAATTAAATTTTTTAAAATTCCTAAAAAAATTCTACACTGATGCTTGTGTAATGTGATGATTACACAAACTCGCTGCAGCCTATTAAAATCTTATTAATATTAATAATGCATATATTTTTTTTGTTACCTTATCTATTATGACATAAAAATAAAAGATAAACCAAAATTTGGGAAAGTTGGTTGGTTAAGATGAAAATGGTTTTAGTTTTTCTCATCAATCACATTAAAACCTTCTAATCCAAATATATTAAGAAAAAGACCAAGTTTGTATTGCAAGTTCTTTACTAATTCAACAACTTTGAATGATTTAGGTTCAAGAGCTCATTCAGTGGACATTACTTCAGGAAGATTTTATCTCTCAAGATCCTTAATGTTTAGATCCATGTTTAGTGTTACTCTTACATATTCAATAATGTATAGCTAACATACATTATGATATTCAAATAAAAAAATGCTTAGTTGTGGAACTTGAATTTGTACATACGGTGCAGATCATCTATAATCATTAGTTGCTTATATAGTCAACCCCCTCTAAGTGCACGCTCTCACTCATTCCCAAGCTTGGTAATTAGAGATAAGTGCACACCCCCTCTCCCCTGCACTGCACGGTCATTTTCCATTCCCAACTATATAAAACTCCCTCTCTAAGTGCACGCCCGTGACTTTCACGTGATCATCGTCCAATAAAAATTGTGCGACGTTATAAATTAAATAATTTTTCCTTGTTTCCTTCGTTGTGTTAAAAAAAAAAAATGTATAAAGAATTGATTTTTGTAAGAGATGATAAAGAATTAAAATTTTATACTTAGTAAATGATGATAAAGAATATAAAAGAATTAAATTTATACTTAGTAAATGATGATAATGAATAAAGAATTAAATTTATTATTAGCAAGAGATAAAGAATTATTTTGTAACAGGCGGGTAAAGAATTGTTCATTTTTATTAAGTGACAAGAAACTAAAGAATTCTTTTTTTTTTTTAATAGATACAAAGGTTATTGTTATTAGAACAAAGAACAAAGAAAACAAGTAGAGAAGCTTATGCAGTCAAAATTATCATAAATAAGACATGAATCAAGAAATTTATTTAA
Organism: Entrophospora sp. SA101; assembly: GCA_958430865.1. NCBI lineage: Eukaryota > Fungi > Glomeromycota > Glomeromycetes > Entrophosporales > Entrophosporaceae > Entrophospora > Entrophospora sp. SA101. Next base: position 2,883 of record CAUDNR010001373.1, on the reverse strand, counting down.
TAACTAAACTCTTGTAATAAATTTTAAAAAATAAAACTTCCATTATAACTTAACCTATATATTCTTACGTATCCAACCATCTAATTTTTACACTCACACTTATCTCATTAAAATATTTTATTCCTTTATTACTTTTAAATAAAAATGCCTCCAAAGAGTAAAATAACTTTAT
>CAUDNR010001372.1:0-11960 GCA_958430865.1 Entrophospora sp. SA101 | reverse complement strand
GCAAAAAATATGTCAAAATAAAGGGTTTTCCATATATTTTGATTTTTTATAATTCAAGGAACAATCTTGGTTAAATCAGGTAGGTTTGTGTATACCAGAGTGATTTTTTTCTTTGATTTTACATATAAAATTATGCACAAAGATCATTAATTTTATATATGAGTGACACTTGACCCCCTGTAAATCCGCAATGTCCTGCGACTGTTATTGAATAATTGCGAATTTTTCCTGGCCAATTTTTTTTTGTAACACACTGTAAATTTAATATTATTACTCTTTGTTTTTGTTCCCGTGATAGACGTTACACGTTCCATAAAAAAGTTCGATTTCTATAAATAATTAACAATAATAATGCATTTCCATGTTTGACAAATAATAAATAAATAATGAATAAAAGCAGTATTTTATTTTATTTGAAAAAATTATTTTTATTTCAAAATGGTTTATAAAGTTATCTCTTTCTTTCGCAAGAGTGTTAGTATTTTATATATAACTAATTGAATAGAAAATTTTATTTGATAATTAATTGAATAGAAAATTTTATTTGATAATTAATTTAATTTATTTGTAAACATATATATATATATATATATATATATATATGCAGTATAATAGGATAACATCTTCTAAATGGACAAAACTATTTGTTATAGTGTCGATTCTACAACTTGTTGTGATAGTTGCATTAGAGACAAATGTACTTTTGCGTAATCTTAGATTCAAAAAAAAATTGGAGGATATACCTTCTTTAGATGGCTGTAACTTAGAACCTTCAATTGATCGAATAGAATTTATTGGAGAAGAAAATGCTATTTTCATGATGTTTCAATTATTTCAGCTTTGGTTCTGTATAAATGCGGTAAGTATGTTATGATTATTTAATGTGACATGATAATTTATATTATAAATAATACTAATCCACTAATAATAGATATATAATGGAAATACAACACAAATAATAACAATAACGGTTATTAATTTTTTATGTGCACTTTATGGAATTGTAATTATTATTGTTATTATTATACTATTATTACTATTTTCAATGATTTAATCATTAAATTTATTACTGTTATTGTTAGGTTCAATTTATGGAAATTAAAAAATGGTTATCAGATTTACGGGAAGCTTGTCCAAGAGACAATCCTTTGTTGGAGCCTGCATTTACTAGACATGATTTCCCGTTGATAGCAATGTTAGTAGCATTTGCTTCTATAATGGCATTTATTTGTTGGAAATTATATTTGGAATTTGGCTGGGATATTTATAAAAAAATAGGAGCCGATGTTAAAATGCAGAGTATGAAATATTATGAATGAGGAATATTATAAGAACTGTTTTCATTAATATGATTGTTAATATTAACATTTCACCATCTACCATTATTATTATATTCTTTAGAATTATACAAGACAATGTTGATTTTCGTGATGCTTATTAAACTTTCTGTATTCTTTGTATTTATATCTGCAATTGAGGTATTCTTGGTATTCAGTGAGGAGAGAGATGGAGGTTCTGCCCCTGAGGAATTGTCAATTCCAAAAAGACTTTATTATTTCCATATGGGTGTAACATTATTAATTATAATATTAGTGAATCTTGGCTATCAATCAGTCAGTATTTAATATAATATAATGTAACTGTATATAATTTATATAATATTAACAAATATCTATATATGATTTTTAGTTGATCAGAGAATGGAAGATAGGAATGGTTATCTATCTTAGTTTATCAACAATTGCACTAGTTGATTTTATATTAATATTGAAGGCTACATTACAACATTTAGCTAGCAGTTGGTACTTTTTCATGGTGTTTAGTAAGTATATTATTTTACAATTAATGAGTGAATTATATTAATGAATAATTTATACAAATGTAATTAAATATTTTCTTTTTCTTTTTTTTTTGTAGTCGCTGTTGCTATACTTATATCATTTATAACTTGGTTATATGGAATTTTTGCTTTTTTAAATTTTGGCAAAGGGTTATTAATAAATGGTAAATTATTTAATTAATATTATTAGAACATAATCTATCATCATTTATTATTAACCTGTTCACTAATTAATTATTTACTCACGGTCATTTTAATTATATTAGTAAATGAGCAAACTACAAAAAAGGATAATGAATCAAATCAACCAATTCGTGATATAAGGCTTACCATTGAAGATTGAAAAGAAACATTTAAATTCATTATAACATTATTATTTAACAATAACAGCACAGAAGCAGCTGGCTGCATCAACTACAACAATTCATTCATTCCAAGATAAATTATTTATGTTGTTACTATTATTAGATGATAGATTAATTAATATATTAGATTTTATTATTATGCTTATGTATTAGTAATAGATTAAATTAAATTATATATGCATGTATAATATATGCATGTGTGTTATTAAAATATCATTCACTTAATTTTTAATTTAATTTAATACAAACATCAACCACAACATATAACCATAGTGGTTGAAATTTTTTTTGATTAATGTTTAAAAAATAATCATTGTCATTGTTGTCACACTAACTAAAGATTCTCCTCAATAGTCTGGTACTTTGATTATTTTGTTTATTGATATCCATGTTGTATGTGAAATTGAAATATTATAGAGTGGGGTGAAATTCTGATTGGCTAATTTTGAATTTCACATAATTTCATTTTCACGTACAACATCATATAAAAGATTCAGCAATCACATATATTATTATTAGTTGCAATTTTACCTCAGATATGCATATATATGAGATTTGATCATAAAATTAATACATTTGTTAATTTACAAAAGGCTCATGTTTCATAAAAGTGTAAAAGTTATTTCACATTCAGGACAATTAATTTGTAATTCCTCATCACTTTCTGATGATGATTCTGAGGATGTCTAATCATGAAATACATGAACTTATAACAAAAAGTAATGAATAACAAAAATTTATAACAAAGTAATAAAACTTATCTGTGAAATTGCATCATCAATTTTCTGTACTTCTAGTGCAAAACATTGCCATCATTTACACTACTCCATGTGAAGTTTGACGAACAACCAACCCTATTAGCCTTCCATCTGTAAATATATATCTGCTTATTTTGTGGGTCCACTAACCAACCAAGTTCAACTGACAAGTCCATTTTAAAGCGAATTTCTGATCTAAATCATTGAATTCTTGATATCCTTCTTGAACAACTGTGATTTCCACAACACAGGTAGGCATAAATGGCTGACCTTTGAAGGTCCATTGCTGGTGATGATCAAGTAACCAATAAGTATCCTTCAACATAAAGGCAACATCTGGTGTCCGAATTATACATTGACCAGCAATATTGAAATCAAAGCCACCTTGGTGGTAAGGTTTCTGGCCAAAACTCTCTTTATTAGTAGCTGAAATTGCTGAAACACTTGGGCAAAAATTACTTTTTTATAAGCCCAAACTATTTTTTGTTATTAGCTGAAATTGGGCGAAATTACTTTAAAGTTGTTTAAGTTAAAATAAGTTGATTGGTATTCATGTTTATAAAAAATGCTGAAAGCCCAAATTGCCCAAACTAGTTTGGACTTGAGAAAACAGTTTGGACTGGAAACCTTACTTGGGAGGTAGTAAACAATTCCATTTTGGCATGTTTGCACATTCCAATTGTGAAGTTGACCAAAGATCTCATCAGCAACAGCTTCCTTACTTATCAGATTTTGGGGAATTGGAAGGAACTTTCTTTATTAAACTCAAATAGATCAAGCAGGGTCTCATTAATATCCAAGGTGCATGTCTTTAGTTGTTCATTAATTAATTTGAATTCTTCAAATGTGTAAGTACAGTTGAAGTCCAAATTGTCAAGATCTATTTTGTGGCCATTGGCTTTAAGCATGCTCATAAAACAAAATATTTTAGAAAATATTTTATGTTACACGAGCATAATGATTGACTATAAATATACCACGGAGTATTCCAAGCCTTTTCAGAATCCAGATAATATCCTCAAATTGTTTTCTTTCATTGCCAACTGTAAAGAGAAAATTTTTCTTAAAGAAAAATTACAATTATACTATCTGGTGCTTATGTATTTCAATTTCTTTGATATATGTCATTCTAACTAACATAACTAATCTTTGATATAATTGTTCGTTTACATAAACAGCACTAATAGTTCATCAAGTTTAAACAAACCAGCTATTTTAGCTTCCAACATTCAAAATTTGGCTAAATGACCATTCTGCTTAGAATACTGGACTAAATGTGAAACTCTTGACATTGCACATGCAAGTCATCTTAGCATGAATTTGGCCTGATAAAGTTAAAAATGCCAACATTCCCTTGTTCTCAATTTGTTTTTCCTCCTCTTTTTTTATACTCTAAAATCTGAAGTTTTTATCAGTGGCCTATTAATTGAACAAATTCATTTTCTATCAAATAAATTATTAATTTTTTTGCCTTAATTTTTAAAATCTCATAAATGATATGAACAATATTACCAAACATATTTGATCATGGTATAAGATGTGAAATATCTCAAAGAAATTGCATTGTGTGTTCTTTTATTTTGTGATTGATTTGTCTTCCATCATCATCCAATTTCCAATAACAATTTCTTGATGATAAATTATCATGTTACAAGGTCAAGTTTATGCTTGCAGAAACACATTCACCCAAGATCTCTCAGTTTTACTTTCAATTCTACATTTTGTTCTTCACTCAAACATTAATTAAAATTTTCCCTGAAAGCAGCCACAAGATCCTGTGGGCACAGATATATATTTTCTAACATATATTCAAATTGATTGTAATATAAAAATTATAAAATTTAATATAAATTAATTAAAAAAAAATACAAATCATCTTAGCTAATTTTTGGTGACAATGTCACTTGTATACCTTTAAGATACAATCCATCATAAAACATCTTCTTCAGCATTAATGTAATAACATTTTTCATTGCATTACTTGGTAAAGGTATTGTTTGTCTGGTAAAGAAATTTCTTATGTAGTTCTAAAGATTATTAATTTTTAAAAAAATAATAACTTTAACCAATGATAAAGTAGATTGCATATATATAAAACCAATACTAATATGTATAATATTAAAATTGTTATTATGATATGTACGCAGGTCTTATTGATGAATTGGGATTAACACCTTCAGGAAATATTGGAAAAGCCGTAGATGTACCTGGAAAAGGGTAGAAACCTTCCCCTGAGAAATATCTAATAATAATAAATTTGGGAAATTCACTTCTTTCCAAAAATAGAATAATTTTCATAATAAAGGTCCGATCCATATGATCTTTTTTATTTAAAGTTAGAGTTGTATCACAAACTTTATACATTTCAATGATGACACAATAAAAAATTTATTCTCTCACTTTAAATTAATGAACAGTAATTTTTTTGAAGAAATCATTTTTATCCCACAAAATCAAAATTCCTAATAAAGAAATATTAAAAAAAAAAAATAGGTTTGTGATTTGTGACCAATCACGATTTATTTTATTATTTATTATGCACGCCACACAACTCATCCCCTTTTTTTTCATATTCTCTCACTGGAATCAATCGAATTTCCTTTTTACTTTTGAACTCATACCACAAACAGCTCCACAAAACGCATATAGACAATACAAACTACAAAAAAAGCTACTGTTCAAAACCAAACCAAAAAAAAATCTTTTTGAACTTTTGATAGCACGCCACATATATATATATACAAATATATACACAGCAACAACAAAAGGCAATAAAAAGAGACATGAGCAATCTAAATAATAGTCCTGTTCCTGTTAATCAAATTGACCAAAGAAGACTCAGTAATGTCTCTACTCTTTCTACAACTGACTTATCTGAACAAAATACTCCCAGAAGAGGTAATAAACGTGAACCAGAGGATGACTTGGATGAAGAAGAAACTGGTGATGAAGGTAAAAGTGAAAAAAGAGCTGGCAGACGTAAAATAAAGATTGAATATATTGAAGATAAAAGTAGACGTCACATTACATTTAGTAAAAGGAAAGCTGGAATAATGAAGAAGGTAAAAAAAATTTTTTTTATCTTTAACGATAGAAAGAAAAAAATAGAACCTTCTTTTTTCTCTTCCTCCAAATCTTTTTTTTTTTTTTCGGAAAAAAAATTTATTTGTTTGTTTTTAGACTTATGTAGTAGTTAGTAATAATTAAAATTTTATTTAGCCCCTATTATGTTTATTACCATCTTTGGTGAAGTATGCCCTAAACAAAAATCGTAAAAGGACATTACGTGTATATCTTTATATTTTAGAAATTTATAAAGTTCATCATTTATTTAATTCATTCGCTATTTCTTCTAGCCTTGAATCATCATTTAATTCATAGTGAAAAAGAAAGAAAGCAGTTTAATAATAATTAATATAATTTAGTAAAAAAATTTTCTTCTAATTTACAGGCATACGAACTTAGTACTTTAACCGGAACACAAGTACTTTTACTCGTAGTATCAGAAACTGGTCTTGTATACACCTTCACTACACCTAAACTTCAACCACTTGTCACAAAACCTGAAGGCAAGAATTTGATTCAAGCATGTTTAAATGCGCCTGACCCACCTCAAGAACCTTCTACTCCTGTAAGTGTATCAATTAAAGAAATAATAAATTGGGATTTTTTAAAATAATTTTTTTAACTCAATTATATTTTTTTTTCTCTATCCTAACATCGTCTTAATAATCGCCGTCGTCATAGTCTCGTGTATCTCAGAATCCACCTACTTATAGTAACGATAATGCACCGACAGTAGATGGAAACAATAATGATTCTGTTTATGATTCTGTTGATCGTAAGGTATTAATCTAAAAGATGGTGATGAGATTTATCTAATCTGATTTGATCTATATTGTATATAAATATAATGAATGGAAAGAAAAAAATTATATCAAATAAAAAATATATATATTAATTATTTTTAATTAAATACTATTTATAATACTATATACATAAATATATAATATTTATTATATAACTATTAATAATAAATAATAAATAAAAGCAAACCAACAATAACAACAATCAAATGTCGTCAGCTCAACCTTATGCCATTGGTTTAAATCCTTACGTTACTAATCAATATGGAGGTATTCCAAATAATATGGCAATGAATACAGGTGGTGGTATTCCGACAACAGCAGCTTCATACATGTCTTCTCAATATCCACAATACGCTCAACAACATATGAACCAGTACGCTCAAAACTCAACATACATGGGTTCTCCTACCGGTGCTAACAATTATTGGAATCAAGCTGCTAACACTTCTGCGACTGCTACAACAAACACAACATCTAGTCCGAACAATAATGGCAACAATACAAAAGTTCAACAATATTCATCTACAATGTCAGAAAAGAAATAATATATTTTGTTGTTGTTGTTGTTGTTGTTGTTGTTGACAATGATGATGACGACAATAAAATTCTTCTACTATTGATTGATATATATATATTTATATATTTATATTTATATTTACATTTACATTTATACGATAGATTTTATAAATATTTTTTTTCTTACTAAACAAAAAATGGTGTTAATATAGTGATAATGATAAAAAGTCAAAAATATATAAATGGTATATTATGGATTTAAAACCTTTTATTAAATAAATATATATATATATAATTGTATATCGAAATTCCATTATTTTCTTTTTTCTTTTGAAGTTGTTTGTTTGGTTGTTAAAGAACAAAATACATTATAAAAAAGCGTATAATTTGAAAATTTTTTTCCTTGTAAATAAAATTAAATTGTATATATTTAAAATATTATTACACAAAATTATAAATTATATAATTAAAAATATCTTGAAGACATTTTCCTTTTTATTTTAAACCAACAATAAAATATATAAAAGTGTTTACGATGATATGATTCGTGGTACTCGAAAAATAATTACAACTGATAGAACTTGACTTTCTAATGTCGATGGTAATAAATAGGATAATAGAAAGAATAAAAAAAAAACAAAATCATCAAAATAATAGTTTATTGTACAAAGAATTCGTTGTTCATGAGAACTTCCTGGCGTACAAAAATCTGGCTTAAACATTGAATTTCGCGGTGGGAATAGCCCGGCAAATGCAAACTTCCAGAAAACCTTGATAAAAACAATCCAATGTTGAACAAAAAAACACGTGTGTCGATATTCAAATAAGTTTTTTAATTTCAGGATCAATGGGAAAATAAATATAGACGCTGACAAGAGATATCCAAGATGATGATGAAATGAATGCTAAAAAAACGAAAAATTTGACAGATAAGATGCCTGCTGATGTAATTGAGGATTCAAATGTGCTAGGGCACTGGAAATATTACTGAATGTGAACATTTCATCAATTGAATAAGCCATGTGCATCTCAAAAATGTAGATATTGAGAAGATTGATGGTTACGCTTTAACAATAAGGCTTTGATTGCTGAAGCACTCATACATGTCTCATCCAATCTTTAACTCAATGTTATAAGCATCTTGGATTTCTCGGAGATAGTATTTTAGAACTTTTGATAGTAAAATATTTATATAAGAACTATCCAGATGCTTCCCCGGGAATAATTACAAACCTAAAACAAACATCAATTAATAATCATATCATTGGAGCCGTTTGGACTTCAAAAACACACACAATTCATTCATCACCAAAGTTAGCACGTGACATTACAAATTTTGTGTCAATAATAAGAGAAAAAAAGGAGGATCACAAGAGGTACTGGAGTGATCTAAAACTAAAAGCCCCCAAAGTTATGCATGATGTGATAAAAGTATGCTTTGGGGGCTGTTTGTTGACTCAAAATTGGTTTCTTCAAAGAGTTTTTAATTTGATCTGGTATATCTAAATTATCAATTATTAATCCAGTTCTCCTTGAGACATTAGATTTTCGTTCAATTATAAAAATTATATATAAAAAAATAAAAAAATCCTAGTTTTCATATTTCAACAATCAAGTCGTGATAAAGAAAAGGCGAAGAAAAACTTTGATAATTATGAATTGAGTATGATGATTACGATTATGAGAATACAAGTAGATCAATTCAATATCCAACTTATTCATACCCTTGCATCACCATATTCATAACCAAGAAGAATATTTTATTAATGATGGACAATTTCAAGAAAGATAAAACGACGGAAGAGAAATTATTGAAATTTTAAATTCAAATTACTACACAAGCGAAATTTATAATAATACTGCAGAAGGAGAGGAAAAGAAATCACTAAGATCAATGCTAATTCTAATGCAAGTAACTATAGTTATAATTATAAGGATGCTGAAGGATTTTTAGAACCTGAAGACATTTAAAATAAACAAGGTATACAGATGATGTTTATGGAATATCTAGATTTCTAAAAAAACTAATCAAAGAAGCAAGAGATGAAGTACTAAATGTTGATAATAGTGATCAAGATAATGGTAAAGATCAAAGCAATTCACATCCAAAAACTGCACTGGAAAGATTAAAAATGGTCAGAGCTCGCTTATTAATAGTATGTTTTTATGGAGGTTACACGCACATATATATACGCATGTGTAATTTATAATTTTTGATCTACATATTTAATTGTAAACTTGATTGGATAAAATTGATAAAATTGATAAAATTGATAAAATTAAACATTCAAACATGGTAAATTTATTATTTAAAATGTTATTTGAAATTGAAATTAAATTTATTGAATTCTGATAATAATTATAATGATGTTTTCTTCTCATAAAGGATGGTCGTTTTAATCATGCACACATTAGAGATACTAGTCATTTAGATTTCACTGATAAATGGGGTTATGAAAAATTACCTGATGATGGTAATATATTCAATAATCTATAATAATCATGATTGTATACAAAATTATGATAATTTATTATTATTATTATCATCTTCATTATTATTATTAAATGTATAATAGCAATTGCAGTTCCACTTAAACATCAACCACCTTCAAATGATGATAATGATGATTGTAAGTAAATTGATTTTTATAAAAAAAATTTTTTTTAAAAAAAAAATAATAAATAAAAAATAAATTTCTTTTATAAAATAAATAAAATCAAGTTAATTTAATACCAGAACAATTAAAAGAAGGCCTAACTAAATGGAAGGATTTGTCTTTAGATTTCTTTAATAATAACAATTCACAAAGACAAATACAAATACCACCAGCATTACCACCTCCATTATTACCCATTTCCAATAGTAATAATAATAATAGTAGTAGTAGTAATTTTAATATTAACAATGATGATGATATCATTCCAAATCCAAATCCACAACATTAAACTCGATAATCAGAAGAAGACAATGTTAGATGATTGTGATAAAAAATGATGCTGCTTCGTAAGGTATGAATAGTTTTTTGTTTAAAGTTATCAATTTGATCAACCATTGCTTTATAAGCTGATTCAACTTCTGCCTTCTCTATAAAAACCATAAATACTCCAACGTGCTAACGTAACTACAACATCGTAATATAGTCCAAATGGCATGTTTTGTTTAATAATTAATTATTAGAAGTTGAATTATAAAAAAAAAATGAATAATATTTAATGTATATACGTATGTTTATTCTTAAAATGGGAAAATAAGAAGTATATATTTAATTTATAAATAAATAAACAGTGTTATCAGATAGATAAATAAAATTAACAAAAATTAATTATTTATTTTGATCTTTTCGTTATTCATCAATTATCCACGCTTTTTTCCCTAATATTGTTTGTAAAAAAAATAAAAAAAATCCCCAAAACCCCACAAAAAATTTTTATTCATGCAACTTAACGTGATAGCTGCGATACAGAAATTACAGATTGATTTGCTTATTTATTAAATAATTTAAAAATCTAACCAATCAGATATTTTTCCAATCACACAACTAAAAGGATTGTATCAATAATAATATTTTATTAATATGTAACAAACTTACCAGTTAATAATGGATGAATGAATGCGTGGATGAATGGATGAACGGATGAATGGTGAGTGAATGAATGAGAGTGGATGAATTTTGCCTAATTTTTCATAGTAGTATAGTTAGTATAATCTCACGTGGAATTCACATGACTTGATTACAGTAATTATTGTATTACGCGTTATCAGATAATTAATGATGGCTACTAATAGTTGAAAGAAGTTTGTATGTCATGTAGGGATCAGGATCTAAAACCTTATATCTAGTCAATTTGTATCGAGGTTGCATGAAATCATAATAACTAGTTTAGCTGGCGTGACTAAAAAAACATGGAGTAAGATAATAATAAATCAACTTGACGAAACTATGAAACGATAAATGGTATATTCTAGTAAGAATATTCATTATAAATTATTATTATTTATTTGCAATTATATGGAATCAGTAGGATTGTTTAATGGAGTGTAATAATTACAATATATATATTTATTTGTTTATATTACCACCACATTTAGCAATAAATTTGTGGTGGCAAGTGATATTAATGACTTTAAATTTAGTGATATTACTCAAAACCTTTATGAAATACTCAATTCACTCATTAGCTTGTTGATGTAGAATTGAATTATCAACAAAATACGAAAAGAATGTGCAGACTTTAATTTTATTTTCTGGTTAATTTATATTTCATTGTTATTCTTATTTAAAAAGGAAAGACTATCTGGAATGAAAATGCAGACATTACGAGTGAGAAATAAATGGAATATCTTCACTAAAAAGTCTAAAGTTGAATAAACTGATAAGATTGTAAATGTTACTAAAGGAATTTATAAGAGAAAAAGCGTGAAATATGCAATGGGAAAAGATTTGGAATTAACAAGTTTATTATTAATATTAATGTGCTTGTTATAAATTCACTATTTATTATTATTATAGTTTATTTAGGATAACGAAGCACTATATGAAAGAATCATGATGATTTTCTGATTAAGATAGATATGTATAATTGAAGTACAATTTATCAATTATTATTTTTA
>CAUDNR010001371.1:5670-15732 GCA_958430865.1 Entrophospora sp. SA101 | reverse complement strand
AAGTTCTACCAATTCCTAACATATTGAGATAAGTTTCTTGACAAAGAAGTGTATTGTGATCCCAATGATAGAAAGTTCTTTTATTGGATCTGGTTTTCTTTTTAAGGCATCTGCTAGTGCTTGTTAATCCCCCATCTATGCCTTAAGTTGGGCCATTAAAAATATGTCTTGTTCTGGTTTAGTAAGAGCTTGAAAGGATTCTCTTAATTCTGAAAATTGTTCTTTGGGAATTCTTGAAGAACAACCACAATTACATCCTTTTTCTAAAAAATCAATTGCCTTTTGATATTCATTAGGACCATTATGATTATTATTTACATTATTACTTTTCATATACACTTATCCCTATATATATAATTTTATGTTCACTTTGTAGGTTTTTTATAACAAAGCGAATATTTAAAAAAAGAGAAATTGAAAATTTTGGAAATTTGGTCTATATTTAATTGTTCTATCATCAGCAATCAATATAAGAAAAAGCACAGTAATTTATTTCATTAAATAATGACAAGCAAAAAATAAAATATTTCCATATTTACATACTATTATTGTTTGCATTTATTTTTTGTCAGTGAACCATTTGTGGATTGTTATTCTATTGCGTTGCAAAACTATAAAAAATCAACTCTATGTGAATTATGTAATGGGAAAAGCCAATAAAGAAAAAATGAAAAAAAGAAAAGTGAAAAAATATTGATGTTAGTAATAGTGTTACAAGAATAATGAAATCAAGTGATTTGTTATATACTGTATAATGATTTTATTTTATTTATTATTGTTATAAGTATATAAGCAATTGAAATTTTATGTACAAAAAATAATGATAATAATTTTGTAAGTAATTTTTGTAAGAAAATTCTTGGGAAATAAAAATCAGTTTCAACTGTATTCAAATTACAAACCAAAGCCATTCGCTGACATATTCCCTATTCATTCTGATTTATATTTTAAATCTATTTTGTTTGCCATTAACTATAAATGCTCTCCTGACTCAAATAGTTAGCAACAATAGTGATAATGATAATGAAAAGATTTAGTATTCCAATAAAAGGCTTCCCTAGTGGTTTTTTTGTCTTTTAATATTTAATATATAAATTAATCAAATCATTATGTATTTTTCTTTAGTTGAACCAAAATAAATAAACATTACTTATCTTTTTAACCTCTCCTTAAATGTAAATGCTTTTTCTCACCATCATATCAATATTTGTGATTATGTGTTGTCATTATTTGTATATATTCCTTTTTACAAGGTGTTAATAAATAAATTGCATCACCCAAGTAATAAATAATACCAAGGCCATGCATAAATGAAACTTTTAGTAATACTTGTCTACCCAGATCTCTGGAGTGCACAAGAATAAATAAATAGGGAGGATCAAAAAAATATTATAGTTCCTTATGAATAATAAATCTGATGTTGATCACAGGTGTCAAATTTAATAAAAATTTCCTATCACAAACATGCAGATACCCTTAATAAACATGGAAATTTTTTTCCAAGGGTAAAGTCCACCACATGTTGGAAGGCTTTGGACAAAACTTCTCTTATCTTCCCCTCAAACCAGGCTGGCTGTTTCCATATGAGCATCAATTGCTGATGAGGATCAGTATTTGTGTGTTATACCTCTCTAGAATAAAGTTTGTGTTAAGACTGGTTCAAAATCCTGCAGCTCAGGAGGTTGCATCCTGGGTTGTTGTTTTTTGATTTTTGCTGAATTCCAAGTTTTGAGTCCTGGTTTTCTGTCTTGTTGGTGGTACACCTACTCACCAACAACCCTACCCCCATTTGAAAAACAAATTCAGTTGGTCAAATAAAAATTAAAGAGAAACAGAAAATTTATGAAAATGATTATACAAAACAAACACTATTTTACAACTTTCCTCTTAACATCAGAGCCCAATGCAATTTCAGGGCCATCAACCCTGCTCTGGATTGTGACTTCCTGTGCTTGAAACAAGTTGCAGATTCTCTTTGCTTTGATGGATCTGGATATTTACATGGCACTACAATTCATCAGCAGAGTTGCAGTTTGATCACAGAGCCATCTTTACCCTAGAGTAGGGATTGTTGCAGGCAACTTTTCGGCTAGCCTTCTCTGGTCTGGGAAGATTAGTGAAAGCATCATTGATGATTGATACAGTCTTGATAAACTCCAGATCCATGTGCCTTCTGGAATTCAATTGCATCATCATATCTTTGGGTTGCCAGGTCAAGATTGGCCTTTTGTACATGAGGAATATGTGAGAATGACTGTAATGTGTTCAAGGTAGCATGCATGCTTCAACACTTGTAAATTTCCGATAATCAAACATTGCATATTTGAATTGTTTCTTTTTCAACAGTCAATGCTGCCTTGACATCTTGTAATTAAATTATATTAATAATAGTATTATTATTACAATTACAAAAAGAAAAATACACAATCTTGATAAGAATCTTGTAATTACCCAGCAATGATCTGCTCTGTGTTTTGATTTCTAATTAAAATATTTATATAAAATAAAAGACACCACATTATATCAATACTATACATGAAGTCGAAACTATTTCAACCAGTTGCAGATCTGGTTGAATTAGGGTCAAAATAAGGTCGAAACTGATTTTTACTATCTAGTTGCCTCAAGTCAAAACATTTCGACTTTGGGGTTTTAATTTCGACTTCATGTATAATCAAAACAAATAAAAAAAAGTACCTCTGGTTAGTTATTAACACATATTCTTTAGGAGACCCAAACCAAACCAAACAACAACACTCATGTTTTGTCACCTTGGACTCTGTCAAAAAATAAATTGTTTTCCCAAAAAAAAAAAAAATCAATCATGTCTGTCCTACCAAAAAAAACCAATAGGATAAATAATTAATGTGTACATGTCGATCAAATAACAAACTTTTTTTTTCTTTATTAAAAGCATGCCTTGTAATAATAAAAATATTGACAATAAAAGAAGAGAATCAAAAACTTTGGCCAAGAAAAATGAGTAAGTGTTTATCATATTGGTGGTGGTTATCACTTGCCACTCGCCGTCATTCTAGTTAATTATGAACTTTTTTTTTTATTATATATAGTGTGGAAAATTTGGAAGACTGTATATATCCACTAAAAAATAATGGAAAAGAACTTGATGATAAAGAAAGATGTTTTTTTAGAAGTTGTAAAGAATATTTCGACAGCTTTGATAAAACACTTGGAATTTAAAAAGCTTGTATTACTTTATGGCCAACAAAGGCAGTATAAAATTTACAGTGACTTTATTAAAAGAAATTTACATTGGGTGGTTACAGCAATTTCTAAAGCAAGAAAAAATTAATATAAACTTTTATATTTCCAAATCAAATGAGGAAAAGGTATAATTTAATTTTTTCAATTTATATTTTTGTTTTTTTTTTATTGCACAATAATGATGAATGTAAAAATTGACTAAGATTAAAGGTGGTGGTAGACACCAACTTCATTTAAGATATAATATCTTTTAAGAAAAATTTTTGGCAAAAGATTAGGATATAAATTAATATTGTTCTTTTTTAATATTGTAATATATTATTAATAATATAGAGTACAAAACTTATTCATGAAACTATTAAAACAATCAAAAGAAAAACTTAGAGTATTAAATCTTGAAGTACATATAATTTATATACACGTATATAATATATTGTCTTTTTTTATTTAAAAAAAAATCTTATAAATTTTTTTAGGATGAAAATATAAATCAATAGCCATGGAATTTTAGAAATTCATCAACAACAATAATGACACCATCATCACCAATCCAAAATTGTCTGAAAGAGGAAATCTTAAAAGGTTCATTTGAAGAACTAGATCAGGATAATCCATTATGCTCAAATATTTTAGACGTATCTGATCCAGATTCATGGTTAAAACCCTTTTTTAATGATGATGAATGGAATGAATTATCAGATATCAGTGATTGTATATTTAATTCAAGCGATTTTACTTCAGTTATAAATGAATCTAACTTGAATGAAATTAAGAATCATTTGTATGTATATTCTTTTATTTAAGCATATTATTTCTTTTTAATACAATATAATTATTTTTTATTTAGTTCATACTTCAGAAGGAATGGTGAATACAAAGAAGAATATGATATTAATGAAGGTACATGGATGTCACATTCTGTGACAATTCCTTTTAATATCGCAGCAAGAGATATTCAGAAATTAAGACTCTTAGTGCAAATGAATTTTTTAGCTCTTGATCATTTTATTGTTATAAATTTGTTTTTACTTAAAAAAAAAATTTATCCAGTTTTGAAAAGGGATCAATAAGTTCAAAAAAATGAAAAAATGAAAACAGTTCTAGTGATGAAATTGACAATTACAAAAAAGGTATTTTTTTTTAAAAAAAAATAAATCTTATTATTTTGAGTAAAAATGACTATTTCCTTTTAAAAATGAAGAAAAAGGCAAGAAAAGGACAAAAGCCAGATCTTAAGTTTATTTCTAAAGAGACATATAAGAATCAAGGAAAAGTCAATTTTGAGTTATTAGTAGGAGAAGTGTGCAGCTCACCAAAGGGATCAATAAGTTCAAAAAAATGAAAAAATGAAAACAGTTCTAGTGATGAAATTGACAATTACAAAAAAGGTATTTTTTTTTAAAAAAAAATAAATCTTATTATTTTGAGTAAAAATGACTATTTCCTTTTAAAAATGAAGAAAAAGGCAAGAAAAGGACAAAAGCCAGATCTTAAGTTTATTTCTAAAGAGACATATAAGAATCAAGGAAAAGTCAATTTTGAGTTATTAGTAGGAGAAGTGTGCAGCTCACCATGGGAGGAAAAACAACCAAAAATGTTATCTGACTTAAATAAAATGATAAAGATGATGAAAGACTGCAAGGATTTGATATCTAGTTATTTCTATAATAAATACAGAAATGATAGTAACATTGATTATAACAACAATGGTGTAAATCAGGGTTGGCAAATGTGCGGTCCATTGATGGTCTATTGGGTCCATTAGTGTAACACTTTAACCATATTTAGTATTTTATTAATGGCAATGGACCAGTCCAAAATCCATCTGTTCTCAATGGACCAGTCAATTTGCCAACCCTGGTGTAAATATATATGGTGTTTTAGTAGCTGGTAAGAAATGTTTTTTATGTTTTATATATTAGTTAGTATTTAATGGTGAAATATAATAATTTCTAAATCTTTCTTCAAGGTTTTGTAATGAAAATCTTTGTGCTTGACCAACCTGGTACAGTATATATAGAGTTAGGCTGGTTACCAGTATTGACATTCCAGTTAAAAATAGTTTGGGCGAAAAGATATTTTATGAAAATTTGAATAAATTAATGGTAAGATATCTGATTATTTTATAAGAATAAATTATAAAAATGAATGACTTAGAAAAGTGTATTCAATTAATTAAATAGTACTCAATAAGCAAAACATATGATTTGATTCAAAACTTGACAAAAGGAAACAAAAATATTTATTATCATCAATCTCACGTACACAAAGATCTCTTCCACATAATTAATGTTCGGTGCATGACTGGTTAAAAAAATTTTTATTTTAAACCAATTTCGTCAAGTCAATACAGTTTCTTTCTCAATATTAATAATTCATATTCTATCTATTTCTATATTGTTACTTTCAATTTCAATTGCAATTTTAAACAACCTTTAAAGCCTCTAGCTTGACTTCTATCATACTATTTAATAAATTATTAAAATAAAATTTTATCACTTACATCATGTATTAATAATTAATAAATTTATCCCACTGTTATTGTTATGAATATGACCCCGGAAACTACATAGATAGGTTACCCTAAAGTTTTCAAAATTTACTAATGGGTTTACCCAACACTCTTCATATTAGGCTTACCCAAGTTGGTAGTAACAAAACCCCAGATTATTATAATTGAGGTAACATCCGATTTTGATAAAGTTTTTTGCTGAAGTTACATGAAGATTTGGGTAAAGGCTTTTAGTAATTATTGACAAAAATTTATATTTTTATCTTGGAAATAATAATATTTATTTATTATTAGATTCAGATATGGGTTTGTTAAGAATTACTGAAGAACATCAATGACTATATTAATATGATTGATTTTTGAAATGTAAGGAGCAATTTTTTCACCTTGCTCCTTTTTCAAAATACTTCTAATGGTGCTGTAATTTTTGGGTTCCATAGTAGACCTGATATAAATGAGTTTCATATTAACTATTTTTATATAGAGATAATATAAGAAGTGGGAGAAAATATCACTATCACATTGTAGTAGTAATACAATTGTACTGTTAAAAAATTTTTTGATCACTGAAATTCTGGTAATACCAATGTTCACTTTGTCTGGTTTTGTTGCAGTATGCCCCACTTTAGTAACCAATGCAATTACCATTTTTTAAATTATTCTCTTAACAATACTTACTTAGGAGCCATAGATCGATCACCTTTCTTTCTAATTTGTAAAAAATAGTAACAGTTCTAATAGTTAAAAACTGAACAGACTTTTTATCCATTCTTAACTAGAGTAATTCTTATATAATAAACACTTATTTTTATATTGTTTTTAAAAAATTTTTAAAAGAAAAAAAAGGAAAGTTG
Organism: Entrophospora sp. SA101; assembly: GCA_958430865.1. NCBI lineage: Eukaryota > Fungi > Glomeromycota > Glomeromycetes > Entrophosporales > Entrophosporaceae > Entrophospora > Entrophospora sp. SA101. Next base: position 9,141 of record CAUDNR010001371.1, on the reverse strand, counting down.
TGATTGTACACAAAAAAATTTAGCAACTTTATTATTATTACATGTATGGGTTGTACAAGAACCCCTATTTTTTTGATGTGATTGATTTTTTTTTTTTTTTGGATGCGAATAAAAATTTTATTTTTTACAAAACGAGGAAACGTAAATGTTGACTGGTATGGTTTGGGTCTGAAGACGTGTTAATGACAGAGGTACTATTTTTTATTGTATTTTATTTTATTTTATTTTGTTGTTTTATAAAATGTCTTGGTGTCTTTGTTTTTATAAATGTCATTGAAATCAAGACTATAAGCAATTAATGATTATAGATGATCTGCACCGTACGCGCAACAATAAAGTCATTTATTCCACTTAAATTTATTTTATTTCCCATCAATCGTTAATTTTGTAAATGAATTAAAGTAACAACAAAACTTTAAGCCACTTGACCAATTATTATTTTATTATTATTTTATTATGATAATATTGAACACTAACTTCATTTAAGTCCAATTTTAAATACTACTCACAAGAAATTCATTTCACATAATATAAAATTTGGAATGAATTCATTTTATTTGTTTGGATTTAATTTATACATATTGAAGAAAAAATTTTTTAAAAAATAATTAATATATACAAGTTATTGCTTTTTATCATGTTGTTGATTCACCTTTTCCTTGACAATAATAACAGTACAGTGACAATTATGAGTACAATAGTCACTAACTGATCCTAAAAGAGTTCTAATATTTTGGAAATAATTAGATTTAAATTGTTTGATGTTTCAATTATTTCATTCACAGATAAAAAAGAAAAATATCTAACCTTTTCAATGCACCTAATCCACGATTACCCAATATTAAAGCCTCAGCGTTCAATTCACCAACCTTACGTACAATCTCATCTCTTGCGTCTCCTCTCATTGCTATAGCTTTACATGCAAACTAAACAAATAATTAAAAGGTGATTATTATCAATCACCATTGTCATTATTATTTACCAATCAATGCTAATTATTAATTGTGAATACCTACATTGTGACTCTTTAATTTAGCAGCATATTCTTGTAATAATGTATGACTACTAATACGATACTAAATGTATTTTAAAAATTAAAATAAAGAATTTAAGAATTAAATTTTATTTTTGTTATATTGATTTCTCTCTCAAATCCTAATTAGTTACCTGTTCTTCTAGATTAGCTACAATTTCACCGAAATCCATATAACTCGCACCCATTGCTAAATATATCAAGGAAAAGAAATTAATCAATCAATTCAAAATATTTCCATCATCAATTCATATCTTCTTACCAGCATAAGGTATAGGAACTGTAGGAACTGGTCGAACATTAACTAATACAGTCTAATTATTTCAATTAATTAATCAATGGAAATATTAATTGCAATCCCAATATTAAACTTTCTAATTCTAATCACACATAAATTAAATAAATACCAAATCAGTTTCTTTCCTCAAAAAGTTTTTCAAAGACCAGTCGAATGCTTGCTGACTATCACTTGAGTGATCTAAAGCTATGACCACAGTTCGAGTAATAGGTGTTTGGGATTCTGAATCTTGAGCTGTGGTTAACTCTGTATCGTCTGCGTGAGGTGGTTGTTGTCCTGATTGTGTCGTTTGAGTAGCTTGAGTAGATGTTGTTGACATTTTTGTAATTTAAAGTTTTTTATATTTATTATAATTTTTAGATTTAATTGATATTTGAGATTTGTAGAAAATATTTCGAATTTATATAAAAAAATCAATTATAATAATGGGGTGATTTTCCCTGATCACCAAAAAAAATCATCCCACTTTGCCTGAAAAATTTTCACACCAATAATAATTATTTTGGATCATACTTACACAAATGTCATAGTCTTTAAAAAAAAAATTATGCGATATCTCAACAATCAAGCAATCAATCTTAAAGTTCTGCAACAAAATCAGACAAAGTGAATGTAACTAATACAAATTCAAACTTTGATTAGATTATTACACTCATACTCAAAGTATGAAAATTTGTAATATTTAATTGTTCATATGATAAACAATCTTGTTGTTTCCTTTTAACATTGTACTATTAATGATATTAAGATTGTCTACAATATTTTCAGTTACATATATATCTTCTAAATAATCCGTGCTGATATGTATTATTGCAGAAAAGACTTTTTAATGCGAAGCTAGGTAAATTTGGATTTTGTTCGCGAACAAAATCTTCGTAGAACCAATGAGCTTGTTCAATTTGAAAGCAATACGTGGAAGACAATTCCTCTTCAGGAACATTTATTATAAAACGACTGTAAAATATTCGTTTATTATTATAATGTAGACTAAATAACCATAGGAACTAATAAGTACAGTGCGGATCATCTATACTCAAAGGTTAAAATTTTTGAAATATTATGTGATCCACACATTGGATTTTAAAAAACCCACACCATTCAATTTAACTTTAAAAAGGGAGTCTATTAATCCCAAAAAAAAAATTTGTCTGAAATTTTCTTTTCATGGATTTTTTAAATTTGAAAGTTATGCTCAGAAATCAACAATAATTTTCGTGTTACAATATTTTGAATCTCTATGAAAAAAGTTGTTACATGAAATTTATTTAGTATTAGTCTCAATTTCTCAAGTGTATAATAATAACAAAATTCGGCCAATTTTCAGTTTAAGAAAAAAAAACAGCCAATAAGTTTTGAAGCTTGAGTCGAACAATAAAACTTATCAGTTAAATTTTTTAAAATGATATAATTTTTTTTTTGTTTTAATATTTTGAAGCTGACCAATTGTTACTATAAACAATTAATGATTATAGATGATCTTCGTGGTAAAATAATAAATAAGCCGTCAGCATAGTGAAAATTTGAAATGTTACACTAATTTTTTATATTGTGCAACGTAGTTTTACAATACACGGCAAACATTCTGGCAATAAAAAGTAAGTGATGAATTGGATTTGAATTGGATCTGAACTTGATCTCCAATTTAGAGAGGTATAACATTTCGTGTAACAACAAACTTCCACTATGCTTAAGTCGTCTAGAATCTGAGTAAATGTTGTAAATTTCAAACAACATTCTTTCAGATGTGGTAAAGATTTGTTTTTTTTTATTTTGGTTTAAATTTTTTTTGAAAAAATCACAAATTTGATCAACATTTATAATGCTATCTTTGCGGTTAAGCAAGAATAAAAAAAATGAAAAATGAAATTTTTTTTTTAGGGAACATAAACAACATTTTTGCCTTCATTTCTTAAAAATTGTCGTTTTATTAAGGATTTGATCTGAACATCGATAAGTTTTTGCTAAAAAATAAAAAATAAATTGAATATTAATTAATGAATAGAAAAAATGACAAACAATAATTAAATTATTTACCTGAACTTGCTGATGAAAATTATTTTTAAAATCTTTTTGTATAAAACTAATCAAACTATTATGTTGGTAACGTTTATGTAATTTCATTAATTTCATTATCCTTGAA
>CAUDNR010001370.1:580-15732 GCA_958430865.1 Entrophospora sp. SA101 | reverse complement strand
GGGGTGCTTTTTGTTTTTATGAATATCTCAAAAACAAAAAATCTGAAGAAACCCACTTTTTCCTAGAACAGCCCCCAAGTGAGTCAATACTTTTTGTAGGGGTGTGTAATTTAACTTTTTTATAATTGTACCTGTCCCAAAAGGAGCAACTGTAAAAGGGATTGACTGTATTATACATGTAGCCCAAATTGGTTTGGTGATTTTGATGGTAGAAAGTAGAAATTTAATTACGGCATTCACTATTAAAAACATAAGTGTAACACCCCTTTACTACATGTGTACTTTGAAATATATTCTTTTTAGTCACTGATATAGGCTGTGCTAATGTTTCTAAAGCCCATCAATTAGAAAATGATGGTTACTTTCTTGTGTGTGCTGATGGAATTTTATGTATAGCAAAGGTTCTTGCAACATATCAATTGATAGGTGGGAAACATGGTTTTGTTTCAGAAAATATTGATGATCTTGATTCATTATCTTATATCTCAGTTTCATTATTCATTAATATACATGGAGACACATTATTTTCAAATGAATGTAAGGCAGGAGGTAAATTGTATGCACATTTAAAACTTCATAAATATATTAAATTTGATACATCAGTTTTAAATGTTTCACTTCTTCCTGATAAAAAATGGAATATTAAATATATTGCAAAAGGTGAAGGAGTCGAAAAAGAAGAAATATTTGATTATGTCATGGTTTGTACAGGTCATCATCATAAATATAAATTGCCTAAATATAAAGGAATGGACATATTTGCTGGCCAGCAATTACATTCTCATTTCTATAGAAGGTATTGTTCTTGTTGCTTTCATCAGTTATTATTTAGCAGTGAAATTTCTCTTTTACAATAAATTTTATTATTTTAGACCAAGTCCATTTGAAGATAAACGTGTAATTGTTGTAGGAGTTGGTAACAGGTAAAATATATTTTTTAGAAAAATTCAATTTGTCAATTAATATTAACAACCTTAAAATATTTTATAGTGGGATGGATATAAGTGTTGAATTGTCACATGTTGCATCTCAAGTTTATCTAATTTCACGCAGAGGAAAACTTCCATGGATTATACCTCGTTTAGTTATGGGTGGAACTCCAATTGATCATTTAAAAACAAGGTTCAACTCAACTATTATACCAAGTTTTTTATCAGATTTTGTGACCAAAACAATTATAAAAATGACAATAGGAGCACCACCATCAGAATTTCGGCCTAAAACTCAACCATCACAAGCCCATCCATCTGTGAAATCTGACTTTTATGAACGTATGGTAACTGGAACAATCAAAGTAAAACCAAATATAGAAGAATTGTTACCTGGAGAAAGCAGATCAGTTAGATTTGTTGATGGCACTGTTGTTGAAAATATAGATGCTATAATTTATGCCACTGGATATTTAATTGATTATCCATTTTTGGATAAAGAAATCATCAATGGTGGCGAAAAGATTTCCAGTCAATTTGAAGAAGAGTACAGAGAAAATTTGTCTTGGATGTACAAATTCATATTTCCACCTAATTATCCTAATATAGCATTTATAGGCTTAATTCAACAAATTGGTGCAGTCATGCCAATTAGTGAAGTACAATCAAGATGGGTCACAAGTATGATAAAGGGCTATGCTCCACCTTTACCATCAGTTGAAGAAATGAATAAATCTATTGGAAAGTATCATGATGAAATTCGTAAAAAATATTATTCATCTTCCAGACATACTATCCAGTCAGAAATGATGCCCTACATTGATGATTTGGCAAAACGATTAAATTTCTATCCCTACTCACTATCAATTTTAAAGAAATATGGACTGGGAACTCTATTTAATGTTTGGTTTGGTTTACCAAGTCCTATTCAGGTAAAAGATACTTTTTTTTTTGTGAAATACAACCTTCACAGAACCTATCAGAGTATCTTGTCAATTTACACTTGTTACATTCTTTTGGTTTTCCTGATTTATATGTTGCATTCTGTAATTCATACTCATAAATAAACCTTTCTCTACAAAATTCTTTTTCATTTTCAGAAAGCTCCTTTTTTTTTTGACCAATGAAAAAAAATAATCTTTTCTATTTTCTTTATCAGAATTAGCATTAGCATTATTACGCATTTCATTGTTAATTTTAATTACAAAACCCTTCCTTTCTGTTGATAACGATGATGATAATTTATAATGTGACATTATGTAAAAATATAAAATTCGACTTGGTGTTTTAATGAGAGGATAATAATAACGGTTACATTATTTTCTTTTTCTTTGAATGGCGTGTAACAACAATTTTTGTACTTTTTATAAGGATGTAAATTGAAAATTGCATTATTTAAAAAACAAACTCCACAATTACCAAACTCTAGCGATTGATTTATCTTGATTCAACAACAAAGAAATTCCTGAAGATTTAAAGGTGATAAGAATAGAAACTACAAAAATATGTACCAGAACCTGACTTATGTGCTATTTAAAGGTCGTTCTAAGTACCAATATTGATCAACTTATGTTGTTTCAAACTCAGACACTAAAGACAGCTCAAGCACATTATTAATATTATTACGCGTAGTTCTGTAGTTAAATTCAAAGTCAAAATTTTGAAAAAACATAATAAAAGAATGGTTTTTATTTGAAAGAAAATACACAGAAAAAAATAAGTAGTTTAATTAAGTAAAATTTCTAATTCAAATTATAACATTTGTAAACTTCCCATGATAATTATGCTTCTTGCATCATTGCAATATACATATAATGATATAATAATTCTTTATTCATCTACAGGACACACATTTTGGAACTTTTGATCATCCTATTTTATCATTTATCATTATTGCTGCTTGTATCAAGTGTTTTTACTTGTATCAAGCATTTTTACTTACGTCAAGTGGTTTTACTTACGTCAAGAGCTTTTACTTTAGTCCAAATCATCAAAACTTTAGTTACGTCAATGACTAAAAGTCAAAAGTTTCGTCATACATCATTAGCTTGCAATGTTAATTTAATATAGTAATTGATTTTAATTACCTTTTGAATTCCTCTGACGAATTTAGATATTGCTTATATGAATAGTTCTTTAGTTAGTTGATCCAGACCACATAATTTGCCAATCTATTGAAAATTCAGAAACCATAACAATCTAGTTTATGAATATTTTGAAAGTGGCTATGAAATACATCACAATAAATCATCTAATTATAATCTAATGAGCGGTTCCAAGTATCTTGGCATTTTGAATAATTTAAGAAAATTCACAACAATCTTTCATCAAATCTATCAATTTAAGTTTAACAGTAGCAAATCCTTTATAGAAAAAAATATCCTGTTATTTTTAATTTCAAATCCAGGAATATTCCATAAATTTGTAACGGCAACAAATTACATGTTTCCTTTGCAAAATTTCTCCATAAATATGTGCATTCCTGGAAAAAATATGGAATTTTAAAACACGGATCATTTTTTTTTAGGGAATCTGTTGTAGTTGCATTCTCAAATGCTTTAAAGTTTACACAGCACCGATTTTTTTTTTAAAAAAAAATCTTTATTTTCCATTATTAAGCATCAATTAAATTTTTTACTTTCTCGGAATAAAATGGATTTCGGAATAAAAAGACTGTTCCATTTTTTAAAGTATTTGTATTTTTATTTGGAAAACAATTTGGAAACTACACTACATGGTCAAAATATTGCACGCCCTAACACAATGGATTACGCAAAACCCCGCATAGCAAAAACACAAAAGAATTGTATCATAGGTTTCTTGCAAGTTCTACTCCTTTATGATGTCTAGGAAAATGACGAATAAAAAAATGTCCTTTCCAAAGATATTTCTCACAAAAAAGTTTTAATTCAAAGACTTCACTTCGTTTCTTCTGTTATGAAATTATATTGCGCTTCTACTTTAATAAAATAAATAATTAAATATTAACAAACAGACATATATCCCGTAAAAAAAAATTCCGTTATTTTTATTCCAGAAATATTCCATAAATTTGTAACTGCAATAAATTACATAAATATGATACATTTTTGGAAAAAATCATTAGTACTGATCTATTTATTAACATATAATTAGCTCGGTCTAAAGACTCCTCAAATTCGCACAAATTTTAAAAGTATAGAAGTCACTTTCTGACCTACCTTTTTAAAAGAGTGACCTCATTAGTTTCATAGTTGATATAATAGTCTATTTTTAAAAATTATTTGTTGTTCTTTTTTAGTACATGGTTACGATTACGACCATCATATCTAAATTTGGCAGTAAAAATAATTTTTAAAATCCAATCATGTGATGATCCATTTTTTTTATGAAGAAATCAATCGCTATTTTTGAAATTTGATCGCGTGGCACAGCATTGGAAATATTTGGACCGAGACAACCATAGTGCAATCCATAAAGACGATTACATTCACTAAATAGTAAACATATAATTTTTATTTTATTGATGATATCCCTACCAATACCTTGCATTTCATAAAAACTTATTTTCCCATATACTCTTTACTTTGTTTACCAAATCTTCCCATTGTATGTGGTGGGACAAAAATACTATAGAACAGTTAAATACCTGATTTGTATTGGATAAAATTCGACATTATCGGAATTTTAAAACGGATCTTCTTTTTTAATAGGGATATGAATTATTTTTCTTATGACATCAATGTCTCCTTCTTAGAACTATTTACACATTATTTAATTATTATTAATAATTATACCAAAGATTTTGACTTTAACATTGAAAATACAAACCTTTCAACGTTAAATGCCAGATTTCACCGTGGTGGTTTTTATTCCAAATTCAAAAAATATTACTTGACTTGAACTCAACTGAACATTTATGGTCAGAATTAGAAAGAAGAATTAGAAGACGTCCAAAGTATCGATGTCCCAATGAAATTGATGTATAATCACAAAAACATAAGATATTTTTTACTATACGATATTTTGCTATGCCTTTTGACCACGTAGTGTATTGGTATCAGCAAAATCATTAATATTTCGATTAAAATGTGGAAAATAATGGAAACTTCATGGGATAAAATTCTGTAACGGAATATTCCTTACATTTTTCCAGTATTTCCGAAAGTCAATTTCATCCGCTCGAATAATTCACTCATTCACAAAATAATAATGTATAAACTACCACATAACACTGTTGATTCAGCATTCAAACCTTTTGCTCCTTTAATATCCACATCAAACGCTATGATAAATCAAATTATTAATATTTTTGAAAATGCAGAGTATAACAAAAAAATTTGTAATGTGTTTTTAGATCGTGTGGATGTTGCTAAAATTCATATTAAAAATCTTGAACGTAGAAAAGAGGAAAATGAACACATTTTTCGTGATGATGACTATCACAAACACTTTGAACGTTTTACCACTATATTATTAAAAATAAAAGAATTTCTTAGTGATATTACTCATCCTGGATATAATAAATATAATTCTGCAAAAAATTTTGAAAAGATATTTGAAGATCTTACTCAAGATATCGATACTGTTATGGGAGATTTAAAATTTACAACTATTGCTCCCGAGGAGCAAAAAAAAATTGATCAACAAAGTTTAAAAGAGAGTTATGAAACAATGAAAGAGGTTAAAAAATTATTCATTATAATTAATATAATCTTAATTATCATTATAATTATAATATATATATTTTTTAAAAAATTTAGGTTTGGAAAGTTGTTGATGATAACAAACAAATGAACACATCTTTGCAAAAAGTAAATACTATCAAAACTCAAGTAGAATCAAAGGGTAATCAAGGTGATAATAATAATACTATAAAGGCAACTCAAATACCACCAAATATGTTACAAGATCCAGAGTATAAAAAATCATCTGATTTCCGAGGAGAAAGGCCATATTATATTTGCAAAAAAAATTTAAAAAATAGTGAAAAAGTTGCTTGTCGGTATATAATAATTCATGATCTATCAGATAATGAATATCAAAAGATTCAAAAACAACTAGCTATTTTGGAAAAATTACATGATTCAAAGAATATATTGATATTCTATGGTCTTTCTACAGTTGTGGTCCTTGAATGGGCGGAAATGGGCAATTTGGATAATGTTTACAACAACTATGTCACTAGTTGGCCTGACAAAGTATCAATAGCTCTTGGAATTTGTCATCGACTTATATTTTTATACTCATGTAAAATACTTCATCATGATATATGTTGTGGAAACATTATGGTAAACAAATAAAACCATGCAAAATATATTATGTATATATATATATAAATATGTAAATATATTCATCTAAAATAATATTTATTTTATTTATTTAAAAAAAATCAGATTACTAAAAAAAAGGAACCAAATTTTGATGTTCAAGGTGCACCAGAAAGTTTATCATGTGGTTTTAAACAATATTATAATTTTAAATATGAAACATTTAGGTAAAAGATGATTTTATTTCTATATATTATTACAATGTATATCCATATTTTCATTTAATTATATATATATACATTTTTTATTTTGAACAAAAAACACATAAATTAGCTTTGGAATGCTACTTTTGAAGCCTGGATTTGAAAGAATACATTATGAAAAATGGGATATGCGAAAAATTAAACTACAAAAAGAATATTCAAATATCTTTACAGGTAGGTCAAACTGTAAATTATAGAATTTTTGATCTTTATATAGAAAACAATAAAGTATTAATATGTTTTCTATTATTCTATTATTAGCTTGGAGAAATGATTCCACAATAAGGTCATCCTTTCAACATATTTTCTTAAAATTGAATAATTTGACCTCAACATATGGTAAAAACAATGAAAATGTTACATCTCCCAAAAAAGAAAGGAATTCAGACGGTGTTATAACACATAGTAAACATTCCGTTTCTATTGGTGATGATGACAAGGAATTTTTAAAAGTTAAACAAACTAATAAGCCCGATTCAATTATGCCGATTATTCCAGGTCTTCGAACAGATAAAACTAAAGAGATGGAAAAGGCTCAAAAAGAATATTATTTGTATGAGGATATTATGGTCATGTGGATAAAGAAAATACTATTAAATTGTTTCAAGAAGCTGCTGATGAGAATTGTGATGCTCAATTGCATTATATGCATTATATGGTGGACGATAAAAATGCTGATAAAGATTTATTTATTAAATACCTTAGATTATCTGCTGATAATGGAAACACAACAGCTTGATCGATTTTGTATTATAATGGAAAACTTGGAGCTCCTAAAGATGCAAATAAATGAATTAAATTTTGAAATAAATTGCTTCAGACAGACACCCGAAAGCAATTGAACCATTAAGAAAATTGAGAATTGATGCTTATAAAGTAGGGTTGTACTGTACTGGCTCAGCTCAAAGACTGGTCTTTTGGAACCGGTTCCAAGAACACCGCTTAAAAAACTCGGGTTAGAGTAAAACTAAGACTATAAAATAGTCTAAGTTGACGAGGTACAATAGCAGCCTTAGTAGACAACATCATTAGAATTGATAAAGTAGACTTCACGAGGGAATATTCCTATAATGAAACATTATGTATATTAAAAAAAACTTGAATTCCATGTACCTTAACAATAACTTTCTTGAATAAAAAAAGTTCGATTTGAGAAATAATTAAATCGTGCCTAAAACTATTCGCTAGCAAATATCCCTATTCAGATGGACTCTAATAACATAAAATCTGTTCTGTTACATCAAAGACCTATTATAAACAAGGTTTAGAATTTATTTATGTAATAAATCATATTGTAATATATATATATACACACTCTCCAAATGAGACATCGTCCTTACACTTTTTTTTTAAAAAAATAAAAGTAAAAAAAGAAGTAATTTTTTAAATTTCTTGTGATCGCGGATTTTTAGCATCTTTATCATATATTCCAACATATCAATATGTAAATGTTGACAACGAAATTCGATCAAGAATATATTTTTGAACATAATTGCAAAATAGTGGATCCTCAAATGCCTTAGAGTTTATACAGTAACATTTTTTTAAAGAATTCTTTATCTTCTATCATTAAACATTTTCAAAGTATTTGGATATTAAACGTTCAACTAGTAAAGTAGTTAAAAACGTCCTTTTTTTTTTTTTAGACAAGGGAATTTGGAAACCATCTGCAAAATTATTGAATGTTTTTTTTAGAATAAACCATTTAGACAATCACGTGACAAAATAGTGGAGAACAATGTCTTGAAATTTTCAAGTTTTGATGGCGTTGACTATGATATCTAAATCGCGTTCAACGGACAATGGGTTTTTGGTAGGATTTTAGCAATAGATAATACTAATCGCGTTACAACGGATTCGCGTGATATAATTTTCCCAATTATAATTTAATATTAAAAAATAAATCACATTAAGATTCCGTATTTTACACGAATGATCCTCAAATTCCAAAAAAAAAATAAATCTACATTACTAATCATATTTTTAAATAATGTCTTTACACTAATAATTCTCCAAATAAAATTATCTAAAAAGCAAAACCTTACTAATGTTTAATTAAAGATCCAACTCTCTTCTAAATGTATATATTAATATAAAGATGAAATTTTCTTTATTGAATTTTTTAAAATTGATAATAAATAAATATCTTCTATATAATAATTCTACACAATTAATAGTTTTTTTAAATTATAAAATATCTTTTTTTTCTTCTTCCAACAAACGTGTACATATTACTGCTGAGAAAAAACGCGAATTATATTTATTGAAACAAGCTAAACATCACAAAAGAATATTTAATTAGCACAAAAATATAACGTTAGCACAATCCAAGTTAGTGATATATTGAAAGAATCTAATAGATGGCTTGAAATTCCTATCAAAAAAATTAAAAAAAGCATGCAAATATTATGCCTGTTGATCGTGTCAATTACAATCATTATCTCGTTTCAACGGATCTAGGCGGTCAGTCCCTTGGATCCGTTGAAACGAGGTTTGGGTGTTTTTAACCAGGTAATATTAGACTGGGCTGGGAAATCTCTATTAAATGTCACCACCAACACTATGATTCAATAGTACTTTAAAATTTAAAAATGTTACTGCCCACACATTAATAAGGAAGAAGAAAAGGAAAAGGCCACCCACTGGTTGTATTATAATTCGTGATATTATTATATAGTTAAACAGTTATTTGCAAATATGGTAAATCTATTTCACTTGGAAGCAATTATCAAGTGCAAAGTTTAAAAGAGTAAAAATTGAATTGCGAATCAATAATGAATAAGTTGAAAAACTTGCATGATTTTTGGATAATTTATCATATATTCTATTAAAGTTTATGTAAAAACTTGGCAGGTGATTCATATTACACCACAAGTCGTAGTTTATTTTCCGAGGGAATGCTAATCTTCCAATTTGAGTTTTAATTTGATTTTAGTAGATAGTGATTTATCGTATAATCTGCTAATAAATTTTACATGTCACAGGCTATTTTGATTCGCACAATTATAAAAAAGCAAGATTCGAATTTATATGTTTGGCCATTTGATTTTGCAGTAACATATAGTTTCTCGGTCCTACCTTTAACCGGGTTAACTGATTAACCGGTCCCGATCTCCGCGAAATTTTACTTTAAAAATAACCGGATTTAAACCGGAGTTTAATTTATGGTAGTAGTAGTACTATAGATGGGCGCCTAAATTGTTTTTGGGTTTGTCTAAAGTCAAAATAGTATTTAGACAAAAATGTCTAAATGTCTAAATTAATATAAATAGTAATGATTTGTTTTAAATCCAACTAAAAATATACAAAGTTCGGTAAATTATTCAATAAAAATTCAATTTCAACATTCATGGTCTCAATGTCTAAATTAATCTATATTTTAGACATTGTTTAAATAATTTAGTTTAGACGCACATTTATATGTAGTACACATGCATATAAACCCGATAAAGTCGAACAAACAAATGGCTTTTAATTTCTGCGAACACTTTCGGAAAAAAAGAAAATTGTAACATGGTATAAACTTAAAATTTTTTGATAATTTATCTGAAAATTTTCCTGATGCTATCTATTTTTAACACGGAAAAAATATAATTTTCCTTACCAGTACCACTATAACTATAATTTTCCAGACCTTTTTATATAGGGCATTCGTATATAAATAGTGTCAATTTATCCTTCATTATTCAGAAAATAATAATGGATAAACCATCACACAATACTACTGATTCTGTGGGAAAAGCATTTAAACCTTTTGCTTCTTTAATAAACACAGTAAATGCTGTGATAAATCAACTTTTTGATATTAGTGGAAATGCAGAATATAACAAAAAGATTTGTAATGTGTTTTTAGATCGTGTGGATGTTGCTAAAATTCATATTAAGAATCTAGAACGTAGAAAAGAAGAAAATGAATATCTTTTCCGTGATGTAGACTATTACAAGCACTTTGTACGTTTTACCACTATATTAACAGAAATAAAAACATTTCTTAATGATATTACTCATCTTCTTGGATATAATAAATACAATTCTGCAAAGAATTTTGAAGAGATGTTTGGAAAACTTACTCGAGAAATTGATACCACCATGGAAAATTTAAAATTTAAAATGACTATTGCTCCTGAAGAACAAAAAAAAAAGGATCAACAAAATTTCAAAGAGGATCATGAAGACATGAAAAAGGTAAAAATTATTTTATTATAATTAATATAATTTTGATTATCATTATAATTATAACGTATATATATACTATATATATTTAGTTTTGGAGATCAATTGGCGGTGGAATTGTTGATGATAACCAACAAATGAATACATCTTTGCGACTAGCAATTACTATCAAAGCTCGAGTAGAATCAATAGACAATCAAGATGATTCTATAAAAGCAATTCAAATACCACCAAATATGTTACAAGATCCCAAGTATAAAAAATCATCTGATTTCCGAGGAGAAAGGCCATATTATATTCGCAAAGAAATTTTAAAAGGTGATATAGAAGTTGCTTGTCGGGATATAATAATTCATGATCTATCAGCTAATGAATATCAAAAGATTCAAAAACAACTATTTATTTTGGAAAAATTACGTGATTCAAAGAATATATTGAGATTCTATGGTCTTTCTACAGTTGATGATGTTTCAACAGTTATGGTTCTTGAATGGGCGGAAATGGGCAATTTGGATAATGTTTACAACAACTATGTCATTAGTTGGCCTGACAAAGTATCAATAGCTCTTGGAATTTGTCGTGGGCTTGTATTTTTACACGCATGTAAAATCCTTCATCGTGATATACGTTGTGGAAATATTATGGTAATCAAATAAAACTATACAAACATATTATGTGTGTAGTGTATATATATATATATATGTAAATATATTTACCTAAAATAATATTTTATTTGCAGATGACTAAAGAAAAAGAACCAAAAATTGCAAATTTTATTCGAAATACTAAAAGGCTGGAAAATTCAACTATTATTGTTCATTGGTTAGCACCAGAAATGTTATCACCTAAACCATCTTATAATTTTAAATGTGAAATATTTAGGTAAAAGATGATTTTATTATTATATAATATGCAGAATGCATACCATGGTATCCTCATATTTTTATTTTATTTTGACATAAATTAGCTTTGGAATGTTGCTTTGGGAGCTTGGGTTTGAAAGAATCCCTTATGACAAATGGGATATTCCAAAAATTCGAGAATATGTATTGAGTTCCAAAAGAGAATTGGTTACTTATGATGATGATGATGAAAAAATGTTAAAACTACAAGAAGAATATTCAAATATTTTTATAGGTGGTAAGTTATCAAAATTGTAAATTATATTTTTTGATCTTTGTATAGAAAATAATAAAATAATAATATTCAATGTTTTTTATTATTCTATATATTATTCTAACAAGCCTGGAGAGATGATCCTACAACAAGATCATCCCTTCAACATATTTTCTTAAAATTGGATAATTTGGCCTCAAAATATGGTAAAAGCAATGAAAATATTCCATTTCCCAAAAAAAGGAGAAATCCAGATGGTACTATAGCACGTAGTAAACATTCTGTTTCTGTTAGTGATGACAAGGGATTTTTAGAAGCTAACAAACCTGATTCAATTATGCCAATTATTTCACTTGAAGAAGGTCTTCGAGCACATAAAAATAAAGAATGGAAAAAGGCATGGATTTGTTTCCAAGCTCATGCTGAACTAGGAAGTACATTAGCTAAATATTGGAAAGGATGCTATTTATATACAGGATATTGTGGTTATGTGGATAAAGAAAAGGCCATTAGATTATTTCAAGAAACTGCTGATAAAGGAAATGGTGATGCTCAATTACGTTATGCATTTTATAATAAATTTGATAAAAATTTATTTATCAAGTACCTTAAATTATCTGCTGATAATGGAAATACAACAGCTAGGTATAATTTAGGTGATTTGTACTATAGTGGAAAGCTTGGATTTCCCAAAGATATAAATAAAGGAATTCAATTCTTGAGATTAGCTGCTTTAGACAAACACCCAAAAGCAACTAAATTATTGAGCAAATTGAAAATTGATGTTTATAAAAGTCGAGAAATTACAAATAAATTTCAGTCGTAAATATATATGTAAATAAATATACGTCATCTAATAAAAAAAAAGTTCTACCATAAAGTCCGTTTTTTTTAATCACTTAAAAGCAATTTCTCAAATTTCACAGTTGATTAGTGACTTTGCCACCATCTCACAATAATCCTTTATTGAAGATATCTGTTTTATTTGATAACTACGAATGAATAGATAGTTTAATCCAAATTGATCTTAAACAAGCAAGGAAGATGCATTGTTGCCGCGTATTAATTGGACAATCAACTTAATGCATATAAATATGCTAATCTGGAAATGAGCATTTTGTTTGAGTAGACAAGCTAAAAGATCAACTAGTTAACAGATTATCGGAGCACGTCCCCACAACCCTACCAACACAATTGATGAGTCATTATTATAAAGAATTAACCGTCAAAACTCATTACATCATTTTTTTTTTATTGAATTTTATATTCTCTTTTTAACGAGCCAATTTAATCTCCTCTTCCAATTCTAATGCTCAATTAACTCGTACATATTAAGATAATATGACGATCGATCCATTGATCGCTTGTTGTTTTTGCTGGATCTAATTTAAAATCAAGTCAATTATTTTGTTACAATGCATAATTACCAGTCCAGGTTATAAGAACACTTGAGCACCATTGACCGTAAGATGTAGAATCTTTACACCAGAAACCAGATCTGTGAAAACAATTCCATATGGAACTGCGATTATAGCTCTGGCCCTCGGAAAAGTATCCTTTTTACAATCAATTAATTTACACACCGTCCTCTTTTTTAGTGGTGTCAAAATAACCTTGGTTAATTTACAAATTTATCTGCAAGATCCAATCGCTGCAGAACGTTTTATTTAGTGATGAAGTACCAGTACAAAGAACTAACTGATGAAGAAATCGTTAGAGAAGTGGGGTCAAATCCTGAGGTTGACAGTTCTGATGAAGAGAAAGAAGTGGAAACAGTATATGGTTATCAGATAGTTTAGACTTGGTTACTATGAACTTCATCTCGTTGTAAGGGACTTTTCAATTTATTTATAATAAGTTCGCTACAAAGAGATTTTTCTTTATAATGGAACCAAGTCTTTACTATAATTGTTGTGGTATACCATGCCTACTACATTATCAATAGTACGTGTCCAATTTTTAAGAAATAATCTACAAAGTCTTTGTAAAATATTCAGGCTGTTCTATATTAAAAACTATTATGTTGACATAGGTCAATTGGAAAGGATGTAATGATGACTATATAATAATATTAATATATGTACAGTAACGCCTAATCCATGTGGTCGCTAATATCATAGTGACGATTTTGTATGTGAAAATTAAATTGGCAAATCAAAAAGGAATTTCTGTCCGTGTTTATGTAAAAGAATCATCATATTAAAAACCCATTTATGGAAGGGCAAAAAAAAAATGTAAATAATATTAATAATATTAATATTAAATTTTGTTCGTTTACGTTCCATCCTAAAAAATAATAGATTGTTTTTCATAACCTTATCGTATATATATTGTTTATTTGGGGGGGGGGGGTTTTTTTTTTAAAAAAAGGAAAACAATTTTTTTCTAATGAATTCATTATTTTATGATTCATTTGAATTATTTTGTTTTTCTTACCTGGATAACAACCGACGACGAAGACGACAACAAAGACGACGACGACGACGACGACAAAGGCGTCAAAGGCGTTAACAACAAAAAAACATACGGAGTGCATGTAGGGCTACAGATTCTGTCGTCCCATCTGAAAAAAAAGGTTAACCCTCGCCACTATGTGTCCTGGAGGGTATGTGGAAGGAAGAAGCGCTGGTATGACGGGGACTTTGCTCCTGTTTGCCTTTCATCCGAGCCTCTTTGATTAGGTAAGTGTAGTATTTGACATCAAAGAGAAGAGCTCGAGCGAAACCTTATCTACAGGTGAGGGGCCCGTGACCTCGGTGTAGTATCAGTCAGACATTTTTAAGTAATTCTGACACCCTATGGTAAATATCAGAATTATAAAATTTTTTAAATTTACTGCCCTATTACGGGAGTGATAAAATTACCTTTTCTATGTTAGCACGGTCCTTGTTATTAGAAAACATGGGTGATGCAATTGTTTGTTATACCAGAATTAAAAAAATAATAATGATGATGAAGGAATCATGGCTAGTAGTAATACGCGCATATCTCTCAAGGCAAGTATGATTATTGCATTGCGGGTTTGGTATATTATTACAATACATGAATTAATAAAAGATCTTTAATAATAATATCCAAAAAAAGGAAGTCGGAAGTCGGAACGGTCATCTTTTATTTCAAAATGGTGAATTTTATAAATTTAAGATTTTTTGGTTTTGTTTAAATTTTTAATTTATATATATAACTTAAGATCATTATCATGTAATAATAATAAATTAATAAACTAAATAAAGAAATAAATGAATAAATGAATTATTTGTTGTAATATTTAGTCGTTCATCGTCTAATGATTTCACTTTTCTTTTCAATGATTTCAATGTTTTAAATTCTTTATGATCTAATTGGCTTTATTACGAATTTTTGGAAATATATCAATTGATTTATTTTAGAAACTTGGAAATTTTTGTTATTCGCGCACATCT
>CAUDNR010001369.1:88414-101169 GCA_958430865.1 Entrophospora sp. SA101 | reverse complement strand
TAAAATGCTTACCAGCTGGTTATCATAGCTCTAAAACACCATCAAATAATACTTGTGATTATTGTAATCAAATATTTATAGTAAAGGATGAACAAGAAGGTATAATGTTAATATGTGGCCATGCTTATCATCATAGATGTTTTGGAGAGAAAAATAATAGATGTGATTATTGTTTGGAATATTATAAAAAAGGTGTTGTCTTGAATGTAAAATCCTATATAAATAGATTAGAAAAAGATAATGTTGTTAATGACCATGTGAATATTTGTTGGATGGAGGCATTCACATACAAGGAAATTATTAAATAGCTAAGTCATGTTTGTTTTATTAAAGATGTATGATTAATTATATTCAAAATACACAATAAAAAAACTTCAAGACTGTACCACTGTGTCAATCAAGCTATCAAGCTGTTATGGTTTCTAATTTAGGGTCCCATCTTTCTTTGCTTATATATAATCTATTGGTTCTCTTTTACTGGTCAAATGATGCCAAATTGGGTAATGAGGTATCAGAACCTGATTATTCTTTAAAAAAATAATCAAGGTATTAGCATACTGATAAGTTAATAATTTTCTTAGTATTTTATCTAAAAGTCTACTAGTAAATGTTGAAGGTGCCAATATTTATCAGATATCCTTTTAAAATTAATCCTATTTTTTAGTTAATCATTGGCTCAATTTAATAAACTAATAGCTCTTTTATATTGTAATTAAGTTATTGGTTAAACATTTCTAAAGCTCTTTGTGAGTAGTAGTTAGGGTTTCTATTCGAATAAAGCAAATAAAAGCAAATGTAAGGAGCAATTTTCTCACCTTGTTCTTTCTTCAAAATACTTCTAATGGTGCTATAATTCTTGGGTTCCATAGTAGATCTGATGTAAATGAGTTTCATATTAACTATTTTTATATAGAGGTAATTCTATATATCAAGAGGATAACAAATGGAAGATTTTATTAATCACATTACTAAAATTTGACCCCTGAAATCTTTGGTAATACCAATGTTCACTTTGTCTGGTTTTGTTGCAGCATGCCCAAATAATGATTGATAAACATGAACAACTGTACATTGAAAAATTCAAGTCCAATGAGTAGGAATCTTGTTTTTATTAAACATAATTTTATAGGAAACATGAGATTAAAGTAATAAAGTATATGCTATTGAAAATATTACTTGGTCGTGATTGATATTTGTGTTATAAGAATTACTTATTCCTATGCATGTCATTTATGTAATTGTCCATTTTTATGGTCACCTTTCCAAAACAATTCCAATTTATTTTATATTTGCCTTAATAAGTACTTATTAATGCTTTTAATTATAATAAAAGAATCCTCCTTTTCAATGTTAATGAATCCTGAAATTGCAACTCAAGAATTAAAAGAATTCTTGACACATTTAGAAGTTAGTTTCTCTCCCTCTTGATAAATATATCAAGTAATTTTATTAATAATAGGAACATAATACACATTCTACTGATTATATATTAAATTTAATAACAAATTTATATTAATAAATTTTATTTCTGTTAGAGATAAATTTGAACAATCTCCTGAAGGTACAGTCATCAAATATGCTAGCTAATGTATCAAAACCACAAATACAGCAAAAAACACACGATTATGGTATAGTTGATTTGAAAGAGCTTGTTAATGATACACAACCTGTTATTGATTTGTTAACAAAAGGTTATTGCTGCATTATTGTGTATATAAAGCTAGATCATTGTACAATGGAATTGATCCTTTAACGGATGAAGAAATGGTTCAAATATTTAATCACACACAAATACCATCAATTTTGGCGATATTCTAAAAATAATAATGTATCATTTATCTTTCTGGTGGTACAAGTTATTGTGTAATTCTTCTATATAAGGTATAAGCGAAAATGGATAATTGCGTAAATAAGGAAGATATTAAGCTTTATATAATGCTCTCTTTTATTATTAAAATAGTGAATAAATAGATGATAATTTGTTGTTATTTATTATCAAAAAATAATAATAATTCTTCATTATCAATCTATTAAAAAGTTGATTATACAAAAAAAATAAATATAATTGTAAACAATATAGAATTCAATTGAAACTTTATCAAATGATAGAGTAAACTCAAAAAAAAAAGACAAGCCAATCATCCATAAAAGATTCATATGACAAACAATGAACTATTAAAACAAAGAAACAAAAATATCAGCGATGATGATAAAGTGCAAGAAATGTTAAATTGATGAAGGCAGTAGAAACAATCATAAATAGAAAAACGGATAAATATGTTATCAAAATATAAACTAATAATAATAACAATAACATAATAATAGTAACGCTAATACTAACAATGAGGCCAATAACAGTAATTTATTGTGAAAAAAAATCGAGATCTTCATAAAAAAATCCACAAAGAACGATTTGAATTTCAAAGTAATAATAATTCGTAAAGTAACAAATACAATTGCATCGGAAAAAATAAATCTTTAATCCATCCAAAGTTCTTTTAAATATGTTAATTAAAACATTATTATTCGATCTTTATTGAATTTGTTTTATAATTTTTTTTTAGTACTGATTTCTTTTCTTCTTGTTCATAAAATAATAATACCATATACCATATTAATATATTTCATAAACAATAAATCTATAATTATAACATCATATATTTCATATTTATTTTTATAAAAATATTTGTGCTTACGGTACTATAATTTACAACAGGTTTTATTGATTATTGATACAAAAAGCCAACTTCTATAGTTTACTCTTCTCTATAATGGATCTTTCCATAACGGAACTTGTTTAGACTGAAAATTTAAGCCCAATTTATATGTCCCATTTATAAATTAATAATAATATTATAATAATAGATTCTCTGTTCGTTATTATTATCATTATTATAGAAATATACTCATTGCACAAGACAAAAGAAATTTTTTTTATATTAAAAGAAACCTTCGAATCTTGACTTTGTTAACAAAAAATTTTTACAATAATGTGGCGGAACAATTTTTCTAACAAAGGTAATCGATTAGTGACATTTTGAGCTTATTTAAAAAATATTATTTACAAAAATGTTTGATGATTTAATAAAACTTCTTTTAGATAATGAATGAATCAACTCTTATAATATCTTTCAATAAACTATATTAATAATAATAGTTAATAACATTAAAGCAAATATATGACAATAAATTATAATTACAAAGATTTCAATAGGTAGTAAATCAATTTAATTGTATCTCACTTTACTCTTGTATTTAGCCGACAATGTATAGCTTGCAACAAAGATTTAAATTAAAGCGGCGTTTTCGTTTTATCACGCAGTTTACTATTACTCTCGGTTTTAATGGTGGTTTTAAAGTCCGACGTGTGAACCACGTAATACTTCAAAAAGTTTAATTTGATTTCCTTTTTTGATACTATTCACATCATCATATTTTAATTTTCATATGATTATTACTATTATTCATTACTATTTTAAAAATACCCAGCTAATTGATTGGCTGTTGTTACATGAAAAATTATCTGAACAACGAACGTGATATAAAGAAAACGCACAGATATTATATAAATATAATAATCTTTTTTTTTAAAAAATCAATCAATTGTTTTGACATAAATAACAATACGCGGTATCGACTTGGTTAATAAATGTCAGCACTTCATGTTTGGTTGATCGATAACAACCGCGTCAACACTTTACACTTTTACGTTCGCACTCTAAAAAAATTTGATAAAGTTATTAGTTCTTACGTTTATACTTAAACACTTAAACACATTTACAAAACGTAAACGAAACGTTTACACTTACAAAAACTTAAAACAAACCTTTGCTTCTTTACTAAGCAAAACCTTATTGGCGTTTTTGAGAGAAGAAAAAACGACTAGTTATAAACGTACGGATGTTAAAAGAAAGTAAATAAAAAAGGAACTCAGAAAACCTTTGTCGCTTTTTAAAAGAGCCACATTATTTATTGTAAATCGTACCATAAAGCGTGCTTACAGATCGCCGAAGTTTCCTAGAAAGACCATTTTACACAGTTGTTCAAATGATAAGGCAAAGTAAAAAAAAATTAAAAACATTAAAATCGCGATTAAAATCAGTCCATAATGATATAGTAACCAATGGCATCGTGCGTAAGGGTCTTCAAAAACTTTTTTAAAAAATAGAATTCTAATTCAACAATCTAATTGCTGTTTATTAAATATATCGAATTCTGGATATTAGATACAAACAAATATGTAGTACGCATGCATTGGGAAACGGTTTACAGTCAAACCTTGTCATAACGGATTTCGATCTAGTACAAATTTAGAAGGTATCTACAGAAATATCCAATCAAATACAATATTTCTGCAGATACCTTCTAAATTTGTACTAGATCGAAATCCGTTATGACAAGGTTTGACTGTATGTCGCGTACGACGACGAATAGTGTTTTTGTAATTTATCCGTGACGATTAATTACAAGTGAAATTTAGATTGTCAAAACTAATTATCAAGATCAACAACTCGAAAAACAATTATGCAATAAAATTTTGTAACAATTTAATTTGCCAAATTGGTAATATTATATACAGAACCTACGTGACAAATAAGGATTAATTATTAGAGTTGGTTTCTGAAAAAAACAATTCTAGAAATTCTTCTCTTCTTTTACAAAAGACGGATAGTATTTTACTCACCTTTCTATTAAATCATCTTTTCCTATAAATTAATTTTTTTTATTTCTCGTCAATTAACTCCCACAGTTTGAGCAAGTTTTTCATTCGTTATTGTGTTCTTCTTTTCATTTTCTAGCCCTGAGCTTTTGTTTTCTTTTATTTTCTGCCTGTTCGGCTCTTTTAATTTTTTGTTGTAATTCTTTTTCTTGTGCTTTTAATATTTCTA
Source organism: Entrophospora sp. SA101 (assembly GCA_958430865.1). NCBI lineage: Eukaryota > Fungi > Glomeromycota > Glomeromycetes > Entrophosporales > Entrophosporaceae > Entrophospora > Entrophospora sp. SA101. Next base: position 96,280 of record CAUDNR010001369.1, on the reverse strand, counting down.
ATTTATTTTTTATTCAGTTATTATTATATACTTGTCAATAATCGTCGTCCAATACCGATTCTATTTTAACACAAATAACAATACGCGATAACACTTTGGTTGATAAATGTCAACATTTTATATTTAGTTAATCGATAACAACCGTTAACACTACACTTTTACGTTCACACTCTAACACACTAATAAAAAATCATTGGCCCTTACGTTTAACTTAAATACTTGATCACTTTTACAAAAACGTTTGCAATTAATAAAGACTTAAAACAAACCTTTGCTTCTTTATTAAGCAAAAACCTCACTAACGTTTTATTTTTTTCGGGAGAAGAAAAAACGACTGTTAAAAGAAAAGTAACGAAGCCTTGAAGCGGCCAAAGAAAAGTAAAAGTAAATAAAAAGAAGCTTTGGTACGACCTTTTATGGCACAGCAACCGAAAATAACGCTTTAATTAAACAAGAGTTTGAGAAAAAATTAATAGTTAAAAATAAAGAGGAGGCGACTAAATTTTTACTACAAAGAATATTAGAAAACAGAGAACGAAAGGGACACATTATTTATTGTAAATCGTACCATAAAGCGTGCTTACAGATCGTTTAAGCTTCTAGAAAGACCACTTTACACGGTTGTTTAAATGATACGTCAAAGCATAGAAAAAACATCAAAAACATTAAAATTGCAATTAAAAACATTAAAATCGCGATTAAAATCATTAAATTCACTGTTAAAAAAAATAAATGTAGAATATATTTCAGAAAAGGAAAAAAGGTTTAAACATCAACTTAAAAGGGAAAATATTTTATATGATTATAATTCTTTTCAAAATATTGAATTAATTGATGGTGGATCATTTGGAACAATTTATTGTGCATCTTCAAAGCATCATCAAGAACTTGTGGCATTAAAATCCATTAATATTGATCATTCTTTTGAACAACTTCTTAATGAGGTAATAAATTAGTAAATCTTTTATCTAATAAATTTTATATATATTAACAATTGACTTTTTAAAGGCAAAACAACATTGTAGAGTAGAACATCACAGTAATATATTAGGATTTTATGGCATAACAAAAGAAAGTATGTTGACTTTTTATTATTAAATTATTGTTTATAATGTATTCATTGTGCTTTGTTAATTTGAATTTTTTACATTTTATTATTAAAGAACATAAAAAGAATTACATGTTTGTATTAGAGTATGCAAACAATGGTAATTTATGTGATTATTTAAAATCCAATTTCAATACAATGGATTGGAATATTAAATTAAAATTTGCAAAACAAATTGTAAGTGCTGTAAGACATTTGCATGAAAATAAAATCATACATAGAGACCTGGTACATACATATAACAATATTACTTATTTATATCTAATTATTTTAATAGTAATAACTAACATTAATATTTTTTAATAGCATTCTAAAAATATTCTTATTCATAATGGAAATATTAAAATTTGTGATTTTGGAATCTCAAAATCCTTATTGGATTCTTCAATTGAGGCTTCTAAAAGATTAGGTACAATAAGATACTCAGATCCACAATATTTAGGGAATATTGAAAATTATAGTCGTAATGAAAAATCAGATATTTATAGCATTGGAGTGCTTTTATGGGAAATTTCAAGTGGTCATGCTCCATTTGCAGATAAGTCAATCACATCCAAATGTATAATAGTTGCCATAATATTAGGTGAACGTGAAACAATAATCAAGGGAACCCCAAAGAAATATGCAGAAATATATACAGGTAATAATGAGAAAGTGATTGCATAACCACTGGCTATAATTTTTTCAATGAACTGTTTATACCAATATTAAAATTTTTATTTTTTTATAAAGCATGTTGGCAAGGAAAGCCAGATCTTCGTCCTCATATTCATGAAGTTATGCGGGATTTGGACAATGTAGATATAACTAACACTATTGAAGATATTGTTAATTTAACAGATCAAACTAATAATGAATTACAAATTGATGGTTTAAATAACCATTTAAAGGAGGATAAATTACAAAATGATTTATTATATTCAACAGAACTTCTGTTATCTGCATGACTGATAGTTTAAACAACCACTTAAGAAAAATAAGAAAAGTATGCAATATATGAAAGTGTATAATATTTAGATAAAATAGATAGATGTATTATTAAACATGCACAGATGTATGATTATAGATTTATTACTTTTATAATTCTGTCAATTTCTAATTTTTCATTTAATTATTCAAATCATTTGTTTCATTTGTTTTGTTCAAATTATTTATTTCATCTGCTGCATCTATGGGAATTTTTATTTTTGTATTAGGAATATGAACAACAAAATCGGATCTTTGATTATTTATATTATCTTTTTTGGAATATTCATCTATTTCACTCATTTATTTGTTTAATTTATTTCATTCATTTCATTTAGTTTATTTGTTTTGTTTGAAATCTTTATTTTATTCAACTTACTTGAATTATTCAAGTTATATTATGAAATTATGTAATAAGAAATTAAAGTAAAAAAATTATAAGCTAATAAGCTAAGACTGAAACAAGATTCATGTTTTTTTTATAAATAGCAACTTCCTAGTGGCTTGGATTTAAACTTGATCTTTTAAAAGTTACTCGGTTTCCTGCATTGAAACAGATGTTGCACAAGAGCCCTAGTATTAGATAATATCGCAGATTCTACCATTTCAATATATTAGTATGTTGACCTGTAAAAATTCATTGAATAAAAGAAATTCATAATAATAACGATAAAAATATGAATTGCTAAAATGCGTAGTAGTAATGATAAAATAATATTAGCAAAAGTTCGTTTTTTAAAAAAGTTTAATTTGCTTAAACTCTAAAACTGGATTGAGGTGAACTGACAAGCAATTTAACAACCACATATATATTAAATTCTATCATACCATTTTTAAAAGGCTATCGTGTTTCTTCCGATTTTGGTCCAGAAATTATTTAGCTATAACTTTGCACAATTTTAACACAAATAACTTTAATACAAATTTTCGCCCAGCTTTTGAAGTTGCTCTTAATAAATTTGATGCACACATTCTTTCAGTTATCCTTTTCAGGCAGCGCGAATTTCTGATTCAAGCTTCGTTTCAGGAAAAAACTTTACGACAATATTAATATAGAATTTGAAATACATAAATATGAAACTCAGAGGCTACTTTTTTTGTAAAAGAGAAATGTTCATTCATATTTAATAATGACGGATGTCCTAAAATATGTAATATTCCTAATTCATCGATTTTGTCCTTCTAACATTGTTTGTACCTTGAATTTGTTTTACCTGCCATAATTTTGGATATTTATTCTTATCAAATAAATTTCAGCCAAGTTTAAGTTCTTGTGCTATTGCACAAAGAACAATATATTAATGAACATGGTTTATAAAAAGTCCTTTAATACCAACAAGAATTCTGTATAATTCTAATTCCAATTTTTTTTCATTTGTTATATCTTTAATATCACCATTAATATTGGCTTCCTGACGAAATTGTTTAAATAATTTATACAAGTTTTTGTTGAAAACTCTGCATTCACCACCTTTGAGTATCAAATTACATTGTCCAATTCTTGGTCTATGGGAATATTGAACCTTTTCAAAATTACAATCGGTACTAATTTCGTCAGTTGCAAGGGAAGTTGTTCCATTAAATGAATTAACAGAAATCGATTACCATCAGAAATTGAATTGGCGGTTAACATATCCATATTGAAAGGTGGAAACAGCAATGGGTAAAAACATTTAAAAAAGGATTGTTATTTATTTGTAAATTTGTATAAGATACAAAGTAGACAAAAGAAAAGAAAGATTGAACTAATAATTAAAAAGTTTAAAAAATTAATAATATATTTAATAAAATTGTAAATCAATTTCACCATCACTTTCAATATCGTGACGTCTGCAAAAAATATGTTTTGCAGCTGATAGTTGCAATGCCTCCAATTACTAATTCAACTATATTTTTGGTTGAGTGTTTCTGCCAGAATTGGGCGCTGATATATCCAGACTGATTTGAGTAGGGTTTCTAGTATAAATTGAAACGGAACCGAAGTCCCAAAGACATTATAATAATTTCTTGTATAAAATTTATAAATTTCATCTGGCACGACAGCAACCACCAAATTTTGGCCTTTTTTTTTGTAAGTTCTAAATCAGGGCTTATTACCGCTATTATTTTATGTGACCACTGTGTAGTTGTAAGCCCTAATTCTATATGTTCATCTTGTATGCCCGAAAACCCCATATGATTGTTATATTTGAACCGTGTAAACTGACATTGATTAATACATCTATTTTTAAATAAATTGTATTATTAAACATTAAGTGTTATGGTGTAAATGTTAGTTTTGGAATACGGTGGTCTAAATTTTAGTCCATTGTTGAATTTTTTTACATAATCGAACTGTGTAATGTGGTGGAGGAGTAATTTATTGTATATCTTCATAGATGATTTAAAAACACTCCTTTGTGATTACTATATATTTTAAAAGGAAAACAAAAATAATAATGACTTTTATAAACTTATAATATAAAGGAAGTTTACCACTTTCGTAACTGCGCAAATTTTTGAAAAAACAATGCAAATACAAAAGCATCTTCGAATCTTCTAAGATGACTGTTCCAACCTCCTTTGCTTCAGAAATTTAAATATTATTTTTTAATTAATCTTGTATTGTAGGAAATTTAGACCCGCCTACTACTTTTGTTGTTATCTCATGAGGAGACAAGATTTTAATTCAGATAAATAAATGTGCACCATCTTGTCTAATATCGGCATAGTGGTTGACAAGTGTTATAATTGCAGGTTTCAACAAATCGGGATCTTTATTGAATCCACAATATATAAAATTAAGAAATTTTTGTTATCGTTGTTGTTGTTGTTTGTAAATGAAGACATGAACCAGCTCGCTTTCATTCTAACTTTCTTTTCCTAGCGTTTACTATTTTCCTTTCTTCTTGGTAAACTTCATAGGGTAACAAAAAATATAATTTTGTAGTTTTATTTTTCTTTTCTTTCTCGTAAACATAAACATAATTGTTTGTAATATTATTTATTTGACTAAAAGAAACATTACGAGAAGAATTTATTATCGAATAATAATTCCGAGTAGGATATATTAAAAGAAGCAATATAGAAGTCCCTTCGTGAAGAAGTTTAATTATTTGTTGTATTTGGGTAAATATTAATCAGTCATAAAGAGAATATAAATTAATAAATGTGACTTAAAGTATAAGCAAAGAAAATAATAAATGAAATTTAGATATTTATTTATTTGCAGCTGTTTATAAAGAAATATCTACGTGCTATAACCGGCAATGACATGTAAATATTCTATTATTGGACAACTATTTAGACTAGTCTACTTACTAGCATAACAAGAATAATTGAACAATGGAATTGATCCTTTAACGGATGAAGAAATGGTTCAAATATTTAATCACACACAAATACCATCAATTTTGGCGATATTCTAAAAATAATAATGTATCATTTATCTTTCTGGTGGTACAAGTTATTGTGTAATTCTTCTATATAAGGTATAAGCGAAAATGGATAATTGCGTAAATAAGGAAGATATTAAGCTTTATATAATGCTCTCTTTTATTATTAAAATAGTGAATAAATAGATGATAATTTGTTGTTATTTATTATCAAAAAATAATAATAATTCTTCATTATCAATCTATTAAAAAGTTGATTATACAAAAAAAATAAATATAATTGTAAACAATATAGAATTCAATTGAAACTTTATCAAATGATAGAGTAAACTCAAAAAAAAAAGACAAGCCAATCATCCATAAAAGATTCATATGACAAACAATGAACTATTAAAACAAAGAAACAAAAATATCAGCGATGATGATAAAGTGCAAGAAATGTTAAATTGATGAAGGCAGTAGAAACAAACATAAATGACATGCATAGGAATAGTAACGCTAATACTAACAATGAGGCCAATAACAGTAATTTATTGTGAAAAAAAATCGAGATCTTCATAAAAAAATCCACAAAGAACGATTTGAATTTCAAAGTAATAATAATTCGTAAAGTAACAAATACAATTGCATCGGAAAAAATAAATCTTTAATCCATCCAAAGTTCTTTTAAATATGTTAATTAAAACATTATTATTCGATCTTTATTGAATTTGTTTTATAATTTTTTTTTAGTACTGATTTCTTTTCTTCTTGTTCATAAAATAATAATACCATATACCATATTAATATATTTCATAAACAATAAATCTATAATTATAACATCATATATTTCATATTTATTTTTATAAAAATATTTGTGCTTACGGTACTATAATTTACAACAGGTTTTATTGATTATTGATACAAAAAGCCAACTTCTATAGTTTACTCTTCTCTATAATGGATCTTTCCATAACGGAACTTGTTTAGACTGAAAATTTAAGCCCAATTTATATGTCCCATTAATAATAATATTATAATAATAGATTCTCTGTTCGTTATTATTATCATTATTATAGAAATATACTCATTGCACAAGACAAAAGAAATTTTTTTTATATTAAAAGAAACCTTCGAATCTTGACTTTGTTAACAAAAAATTTTTACAATAATGTGGCGGAACAATTTTTCTAACAAAGGTAATCGATTAGTGACATTTTGAGCTTATTTAAAAAATATTATTTACAAAAATGTTTGATGATTTAATAAAACTTCTTTTAGATAATGAATGAATCAACTCTTATAATATCTTTCAATAAACTATATTAATAATAATAGTTAATAACATTAAAGCAAATATATGACAATAAATTATAATTACAAAGATTTCAATAGGTAGTAAATCAATTTAATTGTATCTCACTTTACTCTTGTATTTAGCCGACAATGTATAGCTTGCAACAAAGATTTAAATTAAAGCGGCGTTTTCGTTTTATCACGCAGTTTACTATTACTCTCGGTTTTAATGGTGGTTTTAAAGTCCGACGTGTGAACCACGTAATACTTCAAAAAGTTTAATTTGATTTCCTTTTTTGATACTATTCACATCATCATATTTTAATTTTCATATGATTATTACTATTATTCATTACTATTTTAAAAATACCCAGCTAATTGATTGGCTGTTGTTACATGAAAAATTATCTGAACAACGAACGTGATATAAAGAAAACGCACAGATATTATATAAATATAATAATCTTTTTTTTTAAAAAATCAATCAATTGTTTTGACATAAATAACAATACGCGGTATCGACTTGGTTAATAAATGTCAGCACTTCATGTTTGGTTGATCGATAACAACCGCGTCAACACTTTACACTTTTACGTTCGCACTCTAAAAAAATTTGATAAAGTTATTAGTTCTTACGTTTATACTTAAACACTTAAACACATTTACAAAACGTAAACGAAACGTTTACACTTACAAAAACTTAAAACAAACCTTTGCTTCTTTACTAAGCAAAACCTTATTGGCGTTTTTGAGAGAAGAAAAAACGACTAGTTATAAACGTACGGATGTTAAAAGAAAGTAAATAAAAAAGGAACTCAGAAAACCTTTGTCGCTTTTTAAAAGAGCCACATTATTTATTGTAAATCGTACCATAAAGTGTGCTTACAGATCGCCGAAGTTTCCTAGAAAGACCATTTTACACAGTTGTTCAAATGATAAGGCAAAGTAAAAAAAAATTAAAAACATTAAAATCGCGATTAAAATCAGTCCATAATGATATAGTAACCAATGGCATCGTGCGTAAGGGTCTTCAAAAACTTTTTTAAAAAATAGAATTCTAATTCAACAATCTAATTGCTGTTTATTAAATATATCGAATTCTGGATATTAGATACAAACAAATATGTAGTACGCATGCATTGG
>CAUDNR010001369.1:56598-71327 GCA_958430865.1 Entrophospora sp. SA101 | reverse complement strand
CTATACTATTTGATATGGCGATGAATTTTTACTTAATAAGCAAATGCAATTAGGTTAATAAAATTTTTATTTTTTTTTCATGTTTCTTTGTTCAATTATTTCCAGTGATCTGCAAGTGTCCTTATATTTATGACCAGTGAGTGTATTTTCACCAATATATATATAGCATTTGAGCTTCCCATTATATTTTAAAAATATCATCACAACGGCATTATATAACGCATAGATCCGATCTCGTAATTTTATTATTATTGTTATTTGCTGTATAACAGGACAGGATTTGGGCTAGTCAAATATCTTGCAGCATGTCAAAAATTGAAACTATTATTTTTTTCTCATTTTGATATCGATTACAGGGTTTACATTCTTGCTAACATCAAAGATGGATGGTTTAATTATTGTAGATACTGTTCACAGTAATGATACGACATACGCGTAATTTAGGACACAAGACTAGCTTAAACAACATGAAAAGGATAAATTGCACTAATCCTTTATAAATCATATATGTCAAAAACAAGAATAATTTTAGTGCTTTAAACTTTATACATTTGAGTTAATATATACAGCAAAATAATTATTTTTTAGGACTAATAAAAAATTTTACAACAGTGGTGGTTGTTGATTAATATTCCACAGTTCATCATTCCCTAAAGGATGCTGCAAAAAGGGCCTATCAAAGTCTTTTCTATTAGCCTGGTTTCAGATCTGAAAGTGGAAGCGTAATGCATTTGCAACAAACGAAAAAGATAATTTTATCAAGACGCCTAATCTTAATATGTATTGTGGACTTGTGCCAATTTATCTCTTTTTTTTTTCAAACTAAGTTTCATTTTTACACGGTCTTGGTGGTGCGATTATTTGTTTTATTTATTGTTGTAAGAGCACAGATAATAAAATGAAAAATATATGCCAAATAACAACATCAAATATCTTTACTGCTTAATAAAAAATCCTCCAGCAAAAAGGGCATAAATTTGTGATCAGTTGAAGAAGTATTTATTTGGGTTTAATAGATCTTGATTATTTCAGTAAAAAAATCATATTATTCTTCTAATATTTTTTTAAGGAGACTTACTTAACATAGATCTTTTAAATGTGGGCCGTTCTTGGTCTTTTTACCAGTAGATCCTTCTTTAGTTATTATTGCTTTATTTGGCATATATTTAAAATGGCTCCTGGTTTAGAGGTCAATGATTATTCCGAAAAATTCTATTGTATAAATCAAAAATGTCTAATACTAGATAATAATAATATCAATAAAGTTTCCCCAGTCCTCTTAAGATATTGATATGGGTCAGGCCTCGGACATATTTTTTCAGTATCTCTGCCAACGAATCGATACTGTTTGGCATTCTATACACTCCACAAGTGACATTTACTATCATTACATCATGGACTTCACTTTCGATATGATCATTCTCCTTTCCGTTAAACAATTCATCAAATCCTTCATACACCAACTATAAAAAAAGGTAGCAGGACCCAAAATAATTTTTGCGATCCTATCATCAGTGGATATTTGGATGCATGTGATCGAGTGCGCCATACTATTTTTGATAACCTGTATCATCAAAATTACCAAAAAGGCATAGTAAAATATCCAATTGCCAGCCAACACTGCCTACTATAGTCATCTTTGTTAGTTTTCTCACAACAGTTGTACCTGGATTGCTTGTAGAAGATATTACTGAAAGTAGAGAAGCTATCTTGTCACAAGTCACATGCAAGCTTGACCTCGAATTATATGGATTATTTTGACATTCAACGCTTTTTCATTAACCTATTGAAGCAGTTAATCTACATACATAAATAAATAGATCACGGAAACCAATAATCCTAACTTAAGTTTGTATCCTTTTCATGGAACGGAAAAATGGTTCAACATTATCTGTTATTGTCTTTTCATGGACTCTCTTGCTCATCGACAGATATGTGCTAATGTAACGTAGCTGATTAATAATTTCTGCCTTAATTCCTGTAAGATCCTCAGATGTAAAGTCTTCAACAAGCGATCAAAACAATTTGAAATAGTCTACTTTGATCAGAGTGTTTCATTAAAGTTTTTAAAATTACATTTTGAACCTTCATCCTAAAAGAATGAAGAGAATTATTAGTGTTAACAACCAAAAACATAGCAGAACAATTCATTTGTTACAAACACGGTTGGCGTGGGTATCTGGAAAGAGGCTGTCAAACTGTTACCGTTAAAAAAATGATCCTAGTGGAGCCTCTCTCCAAACATCAGGCCAAAAACGTTGAGAAGGTCCAACAATCGTAGGGAGGGATGCCATATGTGTGATAGTATAAAAGATATTCCCCTGATTATATGTTAAGGAAATTGATAACTAAAGCTGCTGTTGAAAATGATAATTAATAATTTTTAAAAAATAATAATTGAATAACTAGTGGTATGTTTACAAGATAAAAATTATTACTTGATCCAAGAAATTTGATTAATTTCGGATAAGATGAAAATTTGGATTTCAAAGAATTTAATATTTTTGTTAGCAGACGTTACCCTGAGTAGTTTAATGTTACATGTAATAAATGTGCAAATCCTGAAAGTCTGGTGGGAATTTCTCTGAAAAATTTTGCTAATCGACATTAAAATTTTATTAATAAATTGAAGGTCCTGGTATGCTAATGCTCCTTAAATCATATTACCGAGATACTTTGTATAATAAGTTGCTAAAATTTTGAACCATGTAATTCCCTTGTACCATCACATTCACTTTGACCCCATATACAGTAAATATATAAAATTTTAAGAGTAATTTTTTATTTCACTGATAATAAAAAATAATATGCTATAAATAAATAAATGAATGAATGAATGAAACATTAAATATTAATATCGATATGTAATTTACAAATTTGCATTATCAGTCCAAATTTCAAGTAGTCTTCTTGTATTAATCAATTTATGCTTCAATCCTTCTAAATCTTTAAATTTTCCACATTCTATCAAAACCAAAACTTTTAAAGACTTTAAATTGATTTCCCAATTAATAGCTTTTGCCAATATTTTATCATTAATCCATCCACAATAAGATAAATCCCAAAATAATAAATTAATCAAATTTGAAAATATATTTAGAGCTATTGGTCCACTATTAGCATCAAAACATCCCGCTATTGATAAATGAGTTAATAGAGGCAAAGTGCTAACCAACAAAGATGCCATAGGAATAGATGCTAGATTATTTGAAAATCCTAAATTAATATATTTAAGCTTTCTAAATTTCGTTAAATATTTTTTGGTTAATAATGATTCATTATCATTGCTGCTATTACTATTACTATTGATACTGTTGTGACATAAATATTGTTTTGATATTAATTCAATATCTTGATCATCGCCTCCGTCATTTCCATTTCCATTTCCATCTCCGTCATCTTTTGATAATAGATCCTCCCAATTTTCAACAATATTTAATGATTTATTGATATTTTTATTGTTAAATTCTTTCCAAAAATTTCTCTTAAAACATTCAAAAGTAATTAAACTATTTGATAAATCCATTTCTTCATATTCACAATCTCTTGAGAATAAATCTAACAAGTCATCGCTAAGTGGATTAAAAATACTTAAACCAGATAAGATTCGTTGTTTGAGATGAGTTGGTAAATAATAAAAATACGAATTGTAATATTTCGATTTATTAATATTCATATTGTCGTCATCATCGTCGTTGTCGTCATCGTTGTTGTTGTTGTATGATTTAATATTAATTGCTATTACTTTAACGCAAATATTTAATAATGATTCTATATCACTATTGTTGTTGCTTTCGAAAGGATTAGAATTTGAGATTCCTAAATTTATTAATAAATAAAATGTTATAAAGCGTTGTTAATAAATAATATTCTTCTACATGGAATAAATTAAATCTCACCATCCCAAATTCTTTTTTTTTTCAAACGTTCCTTAATGACACGTTTTTGTAGAAGTTTTGAATAGAATGATGACGATGATGAATTGATTTTCGTCTTGTCAGGAATCTTACCGTCATAATTATTACTAAAGTACCAAGCACTTTGCCAACTTTTAGGTGGAGCAGGGCCTGATACACGTTGTCTTATCGAATTATTATTATTATTAATATTATCGGCTGATATTGTTTGATCATTAATTCCAAATTGTTCTTGAGCCAAGTAATAATAATATGAGGTTGATGAAAAATTTGTTGAAGTAATGCTATTGTTAGCAGATGAAGAAATTTTATTATTTAAACTTGCTTGTCGTAGTCTCTCAAGACGAGAAGTGACACTACTTGTTGTTGAATCATCGTTGTTATTGTTATTAATAATGTTGCTGTGATTGTTACTATTATTATCATTATTTTTCAAAAGTTTTAAATAATTTTGGTTCTTTAATCTATTTTTTTTTTGTTGTCTGGAACTTTTTACCATGACAAAAAGTGCTGATCATATATTCAGCGCACAAATTACTTTATTTAAGGCTTAGGATGATCAACAGCATCCAAAATTGGAAACAAAATTTTGTAGTGATTCTCGTAGCGTGCATTCAAAAGAATTTATTTAATTTCTCAATAATAGAATGCACACTAAAGAAATTATAACTAATTTTGTCAATGAACTTCAAAAAGAAATTCTAGAAGAAATATGGAAACCACGTTGTGAAATAATGCTAATCAATGAACATTCTGCTGGTATAGATAGAAAGCAAAAACATAAAAAGAAACCATTAAATTATGTATCTACAATATCTAATAATCATAATATCCTTAATGACAATTTAGAATTGGGTAAAAGAGGGATATTACATTCAATTAGATTTGGAGGCGAGTGGTTGGATTTTATAGTAATAGTTAACTAGCCATTGAATCGAGAATACCAGTTAGGTGCATAGGCATTAACTTTAAGTAGGCCTAGCTGGTTCGATTTTTGAGTTACTAAATGGCAAGTTGGTCCCATGTATTCCAGATTTTTTTTTTCTTTGGATTAATAGTAGCAGGGGCAGTAGTTTTATTTTTTTATTTAATTGTTTGTATTTTATTATTATATTTTACACAATTATATTTTAATAAAAATAAACTTCAACTTGGGAAAAAAAAAAAAAAAAAATTCAAAAGAATTTATTTCAACTATTATCTCTTAAACCGTAGAAGTCACAAATTTGTGACTTATGATATTATTAATAAATAAGACTTTTGGCATGTGAATACGGTTTATGGGATATATAGTAGGATTTTTTTTTTAAATAAATGACAAATATGAGTTGATTGACAAAAAATGGTATCCAAATGTAATTTCTGCATCTGATTTTTTTATCAATTAGAAAAATGAGGAAAATTTTATTTCTTCAATGTTTACACATTTCTTCAAATCAAGTTTTTATTTGTTAACTTCATACACAATTGCTATATATGATATTATATGACACATTGATAATGATTTTTTCTATACAATATCAAAAACCGAGCCTTCATCAGGTTCTTGGTAATCTGGAAAAGAAAAAAATATCTTGATCAGTGATGTTATTAAATATAATATTTAAATGAATTTTGTCACTGACCTTTTGTTTTCAAAGCTCTTGGTTTTTGGAAAGATCTGCACTCCTGCTGTCTAACAGGCATTGCTACCTTTCCAGGCGCAAATTTCTCTCTTTCAGCCCTGCTCTTCATTTGCTTAAATTGAGAAATGGTAACTGATAATAATTTCTACAAGAACAGAATCGAGTAAGTGCATAAGTAAAGTTATAAATTCAACAATGTTTGAATATTACTAACCTTAGTTTGAAGCATAACACGTGATATTTTAATGATAAGCTCTAGTTCCTGATATTTTGTTGGGATATAGAAGTCAGCTAAATTCATGGATGCATAGAATCCACCTCCAATGTAGATGATAAGAATTGTGCGCATAAGAAAATACGATGATAAAAACCCAGGCATCAACTAGTGTTGGTCGCCAAAACTATTTTGAAGAGATGAAAGTCAAAACTAAAATTAAAGTTATATGTCAAAACTAAATCAAAAGTCAATAGTCAAAAATCAAAACTAGTTTCGACTTATGGTGAAACCTTTTGACTTTCGCACAGTTGCAAAACTCTCTAGTTTTGGAAACCAACACTAGCATCAACAGCTTTGCACTAGCTTGAAGAACCAGTTTCGACAGTGTTCCTCCACCCTCAGCAAATATCACTTTGATTAAATTTTGGTGCATGTCTCTTAAAGTTTTCTGTACTTTTAGAGTGTTTGAAAAGACCTTGGAAGTGTCTTCAATTTTTGAACCAGTACACTCGCAGAGAGAAAATTCTCAACCCCAACATAATTCTTTACCTAAATCATGCCTCTATAAATCAAATTAATAAGTGTATTAACATTGATAATAACTTCTAAGAATCTTCTATACCATAAACATCCAATCCAAGTGATAGCCCTCTGTATTACTTGGTGCATCTATCGCATCTGCTCGGCGGTTTCTGGAAGCTCTTGATACAACCTCTCCGCTTAACCAAACAAAGCGTAAACATTATTATCAATGATAAAAAATTGAAAAAATAACAAAAACTTACAAATGACTATCCAGAATAGTATTGAAGCATGAAAAGATGTGCCTCTTTATAAATATATCAATATCCCATTCAGAATTAGGTCACTGAGCGATCCCTTTTGCAATCATTTCACATCTAAATGAAATTATTACATAAGAATTTTTAAAACATATAATTTGGTACTTAAATGTTAAAACTTACGTAAATCGAATTAAATCAAGAATGAAAGCAACATCCGAGTTCGTATGATCGTCAACTGTCAATGGTGAGATTTCCTTATGCTTATCTATTTCATTGGAATCTTTTTCATCACCAAATAAATTGTTCAGCTCAGGTGCTTTTTGCTCTTTTTTATTTTCTAATAATTTTTGAAGTTCAAGAATAGCACCGTATGTCCCTTTTGGTCTCACTATTTCACCAATAGTGCGAAGTTGATCATTGTCAAGCTGGGAACCAAAGGAGATGCATTAATAAATTTAAAATAAAGAATTTAAATTAATTTTTATTGTTTACCTTCTCAAGAGACTGTAGGAGACTCTCGGGTGCAGGTTCTACTGTGGTCCAATCTTCTAGAAGAGATGAAAATTTTTCATTAATCTCTGATAATTCATATTCTGTTATAATAGTCGTAATTTTTGAATCAGATAGATCTATGATCTTCCACCAGATTGGTCTAAAAAATTTATTAGAACATGGAGGCACAATTATCAAATAAATCAATGCTTATTGAACACTTACTCTAAAGATAATTCATATTGAATCCTTTTATCATTACAATTAAAAGCATTGTAAATTAATGAATCACGCTTGTGTGCTATTTTATCTAACCAACTTGGTTTCGGTGTATCAAATTCCCATTCAACAGAGGGTTCTTCATCAAATAAAACCTATGTATGCATTCACAACATTCCTATAAGAGAAGGTTTTTTTTTATTTTGCAAAAATCAATGTGAATACAAGTACCTCAAATGGATCTGAAAGTTCTTCATCTTTATGTTGACGTTTGTATGAATGATCATCTTCCACATCAAGTGGTCTAGTAACTTTCTCATGTTCCTTTCCCTTCTCTGAATTGGATGTTTCTTGTAATTGATCAATAAATATTTGATTTTCTTGCTGATCCTAAAAAATTTTGGTAAGTTCATTGGTCTATTGTAAATACTGGTTTCAGATTTTCATAACCTTACCTTTAAAACTGTAACTGTGTATGTGGATGTGACATTTACTCATGCCTCCTCATGATATTCAAGATCTTTAACGAATAGTTTAACTTCGGTGGTGAAAAACATTGAGTCAAAGTTCAATAAAATCTTTGTTGCCTTGCTTTTGGCATTTACATGAATATTACAATTGTCTTTATATTTAGATAATATTGCATATAGATCTTCCTTGAAATCTTTGATTGTAGCAACTGATAATTTCAAGTTCAATCGTGAAAATTCTAGGATTCCAAGGATCGACCAATCTTTGTTTTTTGTTTTATCAAGATATTGTGTTATGGTCATCCGGAAAATATAAAAAAATTTTACACATGTCAATTGTAAGTTTAATAATAAAAAAGTGTAAAACTTACGTCGGCACTGTAAGATTTACACAATATTACGTCGGCATCATAAGATTTATGCAATTTTATGCTAAATTAATTTCCTGATGGTGGATTCAAACATCTAAAAATAATTAGTGCAATTATTAGTTATTTATCTTTTAATAAAGAGAAATAGTAATGTTTACAGTCAACTGTATACTGGAAAACAGCATACTGGAACAAAGGCCTTAAACACGTATGCCTAAGGACAGCCCAACAGACTGCCTCCAAGCATCTGAATGTAGGACGGGGTGGCCTAACAACAGTAGGTATAGTAAACGCATCCTGGAAAACAGCATACTGGAACATGAACCTTAAACGCATATGCCCAACAGACTGCCTCCAAGCATCTGAACGTAGGACGGGGTGGCCTAACGACAGTAGGGATACGCGTGACTGTAAACTCTACCAAAGTTCAAAGAGCTACAAAGGTATAGAAGAAGATTGACCTTATTTTTTTACATTATATTCGAAAGTAGAATACGAGTCAGTATTTTTTTAAACTGTATCAACAATCAGCGATCAGCTCATTTCGTGTCACAATCTCATCTCATCAATTCGCAGAAACGGAAAGAAATTACATAATAGTAATAATGCAGATCGGGGCAAAATTTCTTGATTTTATAAAATAATTTTTATCACGTAACTTTTATCTCCTGCTGACACAAAACCTTATTATCAAGTACCACACTCATGCATAATAAAAAACATTAGTATATATAATCTATAATTTTTTTTCTTGTTAAGAAACTATACATTTATTTTTTACTACTAAAGCATAAACTCAAAATCAGCTCAGGATATGGGTAGAAAAACATACTAATAAAATAAATTCACTTATTATGATTTACTTGAGAAAAGTAATAAAAACTATTTATTTAGTTATTTTATTCGTTTTTTAGCAATTGCTACCTTGTGCTGTCTGGAATACCTACTAATCCAATTTTCAATTGTACTTAATTTTGGAATGTCAATTATTTCCAACTTACCTATTTCCATGTTTTTTTTCAATTCTTCAAGCATTTCTTTAGGTGTATATCATTCACTTTTACATGCATCGCCTGTGTGAAAAAGATTTTTAATAACTCAACTACTTTATCAGACATATGTTTTTCACCACCTTTCTTTCCAAGTTCCTGATTTTCTTTCAAAGCCCAGCAAGTGGGAAGTAATTTCTATATAAATAAATGGACACATAAACAAGAATTTTATCAAATACCTTGTTATTATATGTTTTTCAGCATTATCAAATTGTTCTTCTATAATAGATAAGTTCTTTTTTTTTTTCTTGATTGTAAATTATCCATATCATCTTTATCATCCATTATTACATCTAAGTCCATTCTTTTCTTTGCTTCTAGATAATAAAAACATATAATTAGCCAAGTTTTTAGGTGTTTAGAAAAATAATTTTATTACCTTCTATTTTATTATCTGTTTCAAATTCAATGTTTGTTCTTAAAAGTACAACTAAATCTGATCAATTATTTTTTTCATCATAATTTAGGTCTCTTTGATCCAACAATTTTTTAATATCATCTTTCTTTAATTTATCCAATCCCATACCTGGTTCTAAAGAATAATTGGTAATTTGAGACATAGATTTTAATGATGATGTGCTTTAATATATTTAAATATAGAATATAAAAAATTTTTTTGTTTATTGTTTTATTTGGAAAAAACTACTGATTTAAACCTGTTGATGGCATTGGTTAAACTTGCACCCAGAACGACATCTATATCCTGGTAATAAATTACTATTTTCATTGTCTTCAGTAATACATGTATAGTATTGTCTGCCATTTTGTTCTATACTTATTTCCCAACCAACTCTCCTTTGGATAAAGTAACGCACTTTCTTCTGGTTTACTTTTACTCTTCATAACCCACCATTCTCTTGAATCTATGCCATAGTGCAAATGTGGCTTTATTTTGCCTATTGAAATGAGATTTACAGTTAAATTGGGATGGTTAGTCATTTTAAAATTTTTAAAATTAAAATCAGCTCAATATTATTTTTACTAAGTAATTTATTATGTTTATTATCCCCGCATTTTACTATATATTAAAACGTATGTCGATCCTTTCCGTTTATCACGAATTGCGAATTAAGCCTTCTTTTGTATTGTGACAATTAAAACATTCTTTTTTGGTCATGATTACTTATTAATATAGTAAGTTTTAAGCAAAAAAAAAATAAGAAAAAAAAAATCAGGTTTCAATCACAAAAAAAAAAGTTATAGTTGGAATGAAACATTATAATTGGTATTGAATTTAAAAATTTTATTGAAAAAATCAAAATAATGGTAACTTTGCATTAGGCTTTTTTGCCCAGAGATTTCTGTCTTTTGTTTTGCAATTGTACATCCTCATCCTGCTTTCTTTTCCCCAACATTTATTATTTTTCTTTCTTCTTGATAAATTTCATAGGTAATCCTTTCTTTTCTTAGATAAGCTTCAAGTGTCTGAGTATCATTTATTTTGAAAATGTAAGGTGCAATTTTCTCACCTTGTTCTTTTTTTAAGATGCTTCTAATAGTACTATAATTCTTGGATTCCATAGTGGATCTGATATAAATGAGTTTCTTGTTTACATTTTTATATGAGAATAATTCTTAATACAAAAAATCATTAATTGATTTAAAAAATCAACATTATGAATTTAGAAGAATTGAATGAAGATGAAAAGAAAACAATTCAAGTTGTTAAAGAATTTAGAGATTTTCTTGAATATGAGTACACATTGAAAGATAATATTAGATTTTCAGCAGATAGCACTTTGAACATGTGGAACAATTGTCCTGATAGTTATATTGCAGCAATTAAAGAAGAAATTAATGGTGAAACTGATGATTTTAATTACATTAAGAGACTTGAAGAATTAAGCAACAAAATTTTCAATAAGTTCAGTGCTTTAGATGAACAAGAAGAAATAAATCCAGAAGGTGTTAATAAAATAGTTTCTCATTTATGAACGACTTTATCTGCAGCAATAAGTACTTTACTAGATGAAATAAATATTAATAAAATTAATATTGAATTTTATGAAAGAGAAAGAAAAAATCACAAAGAATTAAACAACAAGTAGAAAATCTTGATGATTAAAACCAAGAAAATAAACAGAGATTAAATGAATCAAATGAACATGTAAACTTAGCTCATGAAGACATTGAAAATCTCAAAAATAAAATTGAAGAGGAAAGAAAAATCCATGAAGAGATAATGACTACTATGAATGATATCATTCTGTTCGTCTATCAAATGACAAATATGAACAGCAAAGGGAAGAATTCTCTAATGAAATTTTGCAATTAAGATGAGAAAATTCACAACAAAATAAAGAAAATAAAGAACTAAAACAAACAATTGAAATAGGTAAAGAAATAGTTGAACAAGAAATAAGTGATTATCAAAAGAAAAACCAAAGTTTACAAAAAGAAATAGTAGATCATAAGAATAAGATAATAAATTTAAAGAAGGAATTTGAAAACTTAAAAGGTATCAATAAGTTATCTGAAGTAATCATGAATGAGGAGAAATCCAAATGAAAGATCAAGAAACAAAAATTTCAGAAAGAAAACAACTGACTTGAAAAATTGAATAAAAATCAAGAAACAGACTATGAAAGTTACAGAAAAGAAAAAGATAATGAAATAACTAATAAAGATAATCAACATCATCAACTAAATACTGAAGATAAAATGTTTAGAAGATAACATTGATAACTTAGAAAAACGAATCAATCATTTAAGTTGAAATGAAGAAAACAACTATGTACAACAAGAAATCATTGAAGAACTTCAGTTTATAATCAAAGAACAAAAGAATAAGTTAGAGAAACTTATTCAAGAATTAGCTAAACAAAAAAAACCAAAATGATCAAGTCAAAGTTCAAAAATTAAGGGAGCCAAATTTGATAAACCAAGTTAAAACTGAAATCTTGAAATTACAACAAAAATGAAAAAAAAAGTAGACTGAGTATGACCTTATATTTTTGGATTGGTTACTTCAATTATTCTGTATGGAATTTATTGAATAATCAAAAAGTTATGAATTAGAATAAAAAAATTTTAAACCCTGTAATTCTTGGTAATGCTAATGTTCACTTTGTTTGGTTTTGTTGCAGTATATTAAAATATTTATTATAATAATTTATCAATAAATGTAATAATTTTTTTAGAAATAAAATCTTTTAATAATCATTGTATATATGGAATTAATTAATTGATTCAGGAACCTTTTCTTCCTTCTCAACACATGCTCCAAGTCCAAGGCATTTTTTGAATGCTCTTCTCATTGAAATTTATCATGTATTGTGCTTTTGAAATTTTTGAGTAAAGCTCTTAACAAATTGAATTAAGCCTAAAGTTCTGAACAATCTGAACCAAACATTCAGCTCAACTTGACTTAGCTTGAGTTTTGATGTTATAGGTAACATTGCCTAAAAAACAGTTTAAGGACATATTTTCTTGAACACAGCTTGAACTTGTAAATTCAAGTTTTAACTCAAGTCTGCTTAACTAGAGTTTCTATTCAAATAAAACAAAACAAAACAAACAAAATGAATGATTCAAATGATTCAAATAAAGTGAATAAATAAGATTTTGTATTACAAATAGGAACTCCAGCTCCATCTAGAATAAAGATTTTTTGAACATTTTGTATCTCATTTTAATTCTGCGAATATCTAAGCAAAATTGTGAAATTTTCTCATTTAAGGAATTATAATTAAATTCATATTTACTACTAATTTTTAAAAACATATAAAAACATATAGAATTGTTGAAATGTGTGATTAGTGACTTTGGTATAGTGAACTTTAAATGAAACGAAGTTTGACTGTATGCATATATTTCAGAACCTGAAAAACATTTTTTATTAAAAGCATAAATATTGCCAAAATATATAATTGTTCTCATTTGGAATTTTTTAGTCTGTCATGATGATGATTTAAATTATATGTTATACAATTTATCCATCATTTTACTTTGTCAGATTTTAAAATGATTTGATTACAAATCACCACTTAAATTCAAAAAATTTGATTTGAATAAAGCCAGACTTTAAATTAATATTATGTTTAAAAATAAAATATGTTTATAGATAAATTTATGTACAGGATAGATAGTATTTATTGTCACCGATTAAATTTTGGTGAGCGTGTTTTAATGGGTGATAACAATTATTTTTGTATTTGTGTAGATCAGAATAAATAGGTTATCAACGAATTGATTTGGTTATTAGCGAATAATTTTGGTTAAGGAAGATAATAGTTTTGTTTAAATAAAATATTACTATTTTATTTATTTAGTTTTCTTAGTCGAAACTAATTAACTTGTTAGAAAGTTACTTTACAGTAGGTCAAATTCGAGTTCTTTATATACATGTTAATTGATTATAGGCCCATTTGAGTTCTGGAGTCTATATGGGTTCGCACGCCCGTTTGGGTTCATGGGTACATCGTCACTAATAATTAAATAATTTAATAAATATTATCGTGTTACGAATTAATTAATATATACTAATACTAATACGAAGCGTAACACGGATATAAACGATAATAATAAAATAAATAATTTAAATTATACAAGTTAATAATAGAAAATATATAAAAAAAAATAATTAACAGTTAAAATAAAAATTAAATTATCCCGGAATTAAGAGATTCGGCCAAAATATCTGCGTCTAAGTCTAATTCCGGTAACAATATTATTATTACTCACTACTTATTCTGTGCATAATTTTTTATTATATACCAGATAGTATATATTAATCGGTTTGAATTTGATTGATTGTACAAATACAATCAATAATAATTAAATATGACAGGTTCTAGCATTATGATAATTTAATAATTTCTCAGTTTTTTATTATTTTTTTCCTGAATTACTTGATGTCAGCTAATATTTTTCTATTTTTAACCCATATGACAATCAATAAGCCTTTTCCTTCTTGATGAAACATTTTCGCCTTTCCTTACAATTGGAAATATTATTCAAGTATATATAAATGACCATCTTTAGACTACTCTTTCAATAGTATCTAGCATAATTGTGCCAATTTCAAAAGTATCGCCAACTTTCATGAATATGTGACATGATAATTGTTGTCTTCTTCACCACTGGATAAATAAAAAATTGAATTCATGTTAATATATAAATATAAATAGATAATCAATTGTCTTCATTTAAATGATTTTTATCAATAGTGTTTTCAACTTGATTTGTATCTTCACAATCAACCACAAGATGAATTAGGCAAGTTCCCGAAGAAGTTATAAAAGAAGTAGCAGCCAGATATAATAAATGGTCTTTTGACTTGACTTTTCAATTTCACTTCTTCATCTTCACAGCTATTTTCATCTGCATTTAAAACATGGTGCTAATGAAATTATTGAAACAATAAGGTAAAAACATATCTGCAGGAATTTATTGTAATTCATAATAGGACTGGGAAAACTGTTGTGACCGCCAAATTAACTGCTTGATCATATTAACGAAAGCTGTTTGGTGGATTTTAAAATCACGTGACTTTATTTATTCCTATTACACAGTGTATCTCGGTTTAACGGATCTCGATTTAGCGGATTTAGGGGTTTAACGGATAAATTTTCAAAACCAA
>CAUDNR010001369.1:43680-55598 GCA_958430865.1 Entrophospora sp. SA101 | reverse complement strand
TAAAGTACATGATAAACTTTCTAATAAATATAGTATCATTTAATTGTTTCATGTGATTGTTGAGTTATGCAGTTTTTCGTGAAGGCAATTTTTTTCGTTACACACTGTATTTCTAAAATATTGCCTTTTGCTTATTATAATTGTAATATTGTTTGACAATAGTGCAAGTTTCGAGGGATTGACTTAAAATCAGATTCTTTCTGGAAAATTTTTATTAGCCAGTTGCTGAAGTCAAACAGGAGAATTGCTGGATTGTCCAATTCTTCACAAACTTGTGATGAATTTCTAAGTCCTTTTGAAAAATGGTCTGAACCTGTGGTTTTGTTCATTGATGAATTTAATACACTGTATTCAATTAGTAAACAATCAAAGACAGCCTTTTAGGGTCATTACGCTCTCTTAAACAGCAACAAAATCTACCCATCCATTCTGTGGTTGCCATTGGGACATTCAGTATACTTTATTTGAACACAAGTAATCCCTGTGTGTCTCCTTTCAACATCACAGAGAAATACCAGAATCCAGATTTGCCATTTAAGCAAGTCAAAGCTTTATTTGAAGAGTTTATGAGTGATAGAGGTATTGTAATTGACACTCTGGTGATCACAGACATCTATGCTTTAACAATTGGGTAGGTATGATTCTTTATAATGCTTTTTATAATGTGTACCAAGAAAAATTAACCACTCTTATTGATTTTATCAAAGTCACGCAGGCTTTACTTGCCTTTGTGGGCATGCTATTGATGAAAAATTACCACCAAAAGATTTTAATGGAAGATGATGTATTACTTACCAACATTGGCAAAAATTTAAACTTAAAACATTGCCACAAGAGATAAGGGGATACCGAACATTTCATAAGATGATTAATAAACTCAAAGAACCTCATTCCATGGAAGCTGTAAAGTTTCTTCGCCAGTACCTTCTTGATGCTATAGAATTCACAGAAGTTCCTGATCAGCATAATCATTTGATAGAATTCTTGGCAGCAGAAGGTGTCTTGACACCTGCTGATAGTTCCTTGAACATGGTCAGATTATCATCCCCCCTTGTTGGTACATACATCAAAATGGATGTTCTTCCAGAATTATTTCCACATGCACCTCAAAGTGAGATTCCTCTTGATAGATATCAGAAACTTGATATCCTTAAGATGCTTCAAGTAGTTGTTACTTTCTTTGATATGGATCTCATTTGTCTGGCACCTTTATGTTGTTTCAAGAAAGCAACTGTACCTGTTAATGATAAAAGTGGGAGGAAAATTCCTAGGGAAAGCACCTATGATCAGGAATTAATAAGGATTTTGAGAAACTGGCTTGTTTCATACACTGTTACTGGACAATGGCACTTGACAGAAGTTAGTCAGGATGGAGATTATGTGCATTGTTATATTGACATTGTAATCAATGGTAATGAAGAAAACATTGTATTAGAGCTTGTGGCCACAGCTAATCAATCAAATCTAGAAGAACATTTTAATCATGCTTTGTCCTATGGTAACAACCTGCATCCGGAAAATATAAAAAAATTTTACACGTGTCAATTGTAAGTTTAATAATAAAAAAGTGTAAAACTTACGTCGGCACTGTAAGATTTACACAATATTACGTCGGCATCGTAAGATTTATGCAAGTTTACGCTAAATTAATTTCCTGATGTGTAAACCGAGGTTTTTATCAGTGAGGCTTACAACCAAGTTATTTTTCAACCAAAATTTAACTTATTTATTATTAAATTTCTCCATCCAGTTACCAGAGGCTTCAATTCATCAATTAAATTATCATTGCTACTCATATCTACTTTCACAGCATCCTCTGAAACATCTGTTTTTGACCAACAATTTTTAATTGTTACTTCTTTCCAAGTATTTGAACAGAATGTGATTGGATATGATGTTTTTAATACTTGAAGAGGAGTTACCAAGGTTGTGATGCATATCATAAACATTAATTCTGATTTTAACAAGCAATTCCTTAGAATGAGCCCGAAAAAAACGGCACCTAGACGTTTCCCCGACGACCGTTTCCCCGACAAATACATCTTGTATTACAATATTTATTTGTTTCCTTGTCATGCCATAGCTGGCTAAGTTTTATCAAACCATTTAAGTCTATTAATCCATTCATTAGGTGACTAAGCTGCTTAAGTCGGTTAGGCCATTTATTAGCCAATTAATATTAAATATAGTTAACAAAATCTTATCGGAGAAATGTCCTGTTGGGGAAATGTCGGGGAAACGTCCTGTCGGGAAACGGTTGTCGGGGAAACGTACCAGACCCGAATAAACATAGGTTAGAACAAATAATTATATTTATTGTTTTAATAGATGAATTAATGATTCCTGCGTCTGCAGGTTATAAAAAAGCAGTCATATCAGGAGAAAGATGATGAAGTGTAATATTTGTTAAAAATAGTATTTCATCAAAAATATGCACTGATGTATTATCATGTAATAACATAATTTTGCTTTTTTTCCATCATTAGATCGTTTAATTTCTTCAAATAAAGGTTCCAAAATGGAAACCTGAAGCCAGGCTTTTGCATTCCAATAACAATAGATTTCTATAATGTCTCTCGGAGTTTGATTTTTATTGATAAATAGATGAGGAAGTTTTACAGTCCTATATTGCATTCATAATTAAGAAAAGAGTTCATCAGGAAAATAAATCTCATGTAAACCTACGTAGGGTTTAAAACTGACCAGCATTATGCGGAAATGTTAACAGAATTACCAAAATATCGACATAATGCTGGCCAATTCTGAACCCTACGTAGGTTTATGTAAGATTTATTTTCCTGATGTTGCCTTTGATTTTGATCATTTAACGCCAGAAAGAGGACCGGTTTATAATGCTTTTGAAGGTTCTAAATGCTCCCAATAAATTGAGTACATTCTATAAAAGATCATTAGTAAATTATAAATGAATTTACCAGTTTCAACATAATTATATAGGATATTATTTCTTTGTTGCTTTATATTATATCTTTGTTGAAAACTTGAAACCAATCCATCAAGGGCCTTAAAATCATCAATTCCAAACAATACAGCAAACCTTTTGCTTTTTTCAAACAATAACAACTCAGCCCATGCGGACAAGTTCCGAAAGGTTACACCTTTATTCCTCAGTTCGTAGGGATAGAGCCTCAGCCTGGGAAAACATATAAGAGGGATATCCCCCTTATCGATCTTATCGATCTTTGAGTATCGGTCGGATAATTCACTCAATATATACGGGCCAAGTGATCAGAGATATATCTGTGCATTTATATTTATCCCTCGCCAGGATAAAACTGTATCCATCCGAACACAGGAATAAAGGTTAGAACTACCCGGAAATCGTCCGCATATGGTGCAACAACTCCCTGTAATTACTCTTTTAGGTAAAAATGTTTAGTTATCAATTCATTTCCAATTCCTGATTTCTGGATACTTTGGCGATCTATCATTTTGTTTATTAACATCTAAAGGATCAATTGTACCAATATATAAATTAAAGTTACGAATATGCCAAAAACGATAGGAGCAAAAAAATTAAAATAATAATTATTATTAAAGTGTACCATGACCCGTGCCCTAGTCCCAATTGAGAGAAAATACCTACTAATAAAACTTCACACGTATTGATGAGACCATAATTAAATATATTCCTTGCTTTACTACATATCCAATTATGTAATTTTTTTAAAGATATCAATTTGGAAATGTAAAAATCATAAAAATTATTGTATAAATTAAGCCGCCTCTTAACAAATCTTCATGGATGTTGGTGATAACAAAAATTCCGCCATTTTTATCTTTTTACACAAAAAATTATTAAATCAACTAAAATAATTATCAAATATCCCTCAAAAATTTACTTACAAAGCAAAATAATGCTAGTTTGTTTTTTATCATTACATTTTGATCATGCCAACAAATCATTTCTATAACTTCTCCGTTAGATTCCATAAACTAAAACACCAAACATTCTTCCGATAAGACTAGGACTTGAACTGTTTTTTACCCAATTACATAAATAATCCTCATGGTATATAGGACTCATTGCAGCAAATTCACACCAGAATAATATTGTTGTTTTCATCATATAAATGTTAAAACTACGAATTACAAAAAAATATATGATTAATCAATCCCAAAAACAGAAGCAACCGGTTTCTTGCATCTTGACTTGTTTTTTTGAATCATTTATTTTAACTTTTTTTTTTTTTGTTTTACAATAAGTGTACTTTTGTCGCCGTCAAATGCATGATTTATTCAAAATTACAATTGGAAAATAAAAATTTATAAAATATACAATAATGACTGACATCTTTTTTATATGATTTCCGAATTAGCGGTTTTTTTTAAAGAAAAAACTTAACCAATAATTAACTCCATTATTGAATCTAATAAATCCATCCTCTCAAAGGAGGTTGTACACTCATAACAAATGGTTCCGAATTTTAATTTCTGCTTGTGTTTCCTGAGTAATTAAAACTCTCTTTCATTCATGCTTGGAAAAAGGAAATGTTTTAGTATTAGTATTACCAAATTTATGTAGTACGAATATAAATAAATAGCTTCAAAATGGCGGTGTTTTTAGAAAGAGTCAAGTTTGGAGCGTTGGCGTACATGTTATATTTTGACATTTTACCATAAAAAATCCATCACGGTTAAACATTTCTCCTTTGATCAATTGAGAAGTTGCAAAGAAATTACGAACAAATTAAATTTCATCATATTGGATAAACAATGCATGCATACAATGTACACTTTATCAATCCATTTATAATTTTATCATTTACAATTTTTTAATATAAGTCTAAATGTTTATTAATTGACGTTTGCATATTTAATAAAATTTAAAAAAATGATAATTAAAAAATTATTCAAAAATAAAATAAATGAAAATGATAGATATTTACATCAACGAACCAAAATATACGGCAAATGTCTAACTTGTAATAATACTAGTCTTTCATGGTGTCAATCATGTGATCCAAAATTATTAACGGAAGGATGGACCAGTGGCAATGAAACAATTGATGAGTTGATTAAAAGTACACAACTTCAAGCAACCGAGTATGCTAACGAACGTTATCTTCAATGGATTCCCTATGATGATTTAACAATTATTGAAAAGATAGGTGAAGGAGCGTTTGCAACTATATACAAAACTACTTGGAAAAATGGTTGGAAATACGCAAGTAATGGAAAAAGGGTTAATAAAGATAGGATTGTGGCATTAAAAAAATTAAAAAATTCACAAAAAAATTCTGATGAATTTCTTAATGAGGTAAATTATTTCACATTATTTTTTTCTACTTTACTATTATCGAGATTGATTTATTTTATTTCCTTTTGTAGTTCAAAAATTATGTCAAGTTTCATAATAAATCAAGCCTGATTTTAATTTATGGAATAACACAAGACCCAATTTCAAAAGAATATATATTTGTAATGGACTATTTAAAAAATGGAAGTCTTCAAAATTATTTATTAAAATTTTTTAAAAATATAAAATGGAATAACAAAATTGAAATCCTTCATGGAATTATTGATGGGTTGAAATTTATTCATATGCATAATTTTGTTCATCGTGACCTTCATAGTGGCAATATTCTTCAACATAAAGGTGCCAAATATAATTATTCATACGTTGCAGATTTAGGATTATCAATCCCAGCAAATCAAACATCAACATCAAATAAAAATGGCATATATGGAGTATTGCCATATGTTGCACCAGAAGTATTAAGAGGAGAACAATACACACAGGCATCAGATATATATAGTTTTGGAGTATTGATGTCCGTAATATCAACCAGCCAACATCCTTTCAGTAACTTGGCACATGGTTTGAATCTTGCAACAAAGATATGCGAAGGTTTAAGACCTGGATTCTCAAATAATACTCCAAAATTCTACATTGAATTAGCATACAGATGCATGGATGCTAATCCAGATAAACGCCCATCTGCTGGAGAGGTTGGAGAAATAGTCGAATTTTGGAATTACTCATTTAACAATGAATTAATAAACAATTTTGGATATGGCTATGAAATTGGACGGCTTAAATATTCTAAAGAAAAAATTGATGAATTAAGATCATATAGGAAGGAATTTTATGAAATGGATAAAAAAAAATTTGATCCTTCAACACTTTCTGCAACAATTCACCCAAATGCTGTTTATACCAGCAGATTATTAAAGTTTGAAAATCTTCCCCGGCCTGTTAATTCCAACAAAGTGACAATCATTAGTAATGATAGTGGTAATTATTAAAATTTTATTTATTAGTTATTAATTAATTAACTTTTTAATCATTTTAAAAATTAATTACATCAATACTATGGTTCTTCTTTTTTAGATCCTCATCAAGTTGATTTAAATGAGCTAGACACTGCTTTATATTTTTCATAAAGTTCATTATTGGAACCGAAAATTTTAAATAACATATGGCACAGTTCACTATTTCATAACAGAATGTCACAAGTACACGAAAAATTTATTTTATGTGTGGAAATAACGCGTACGCGAAATCAAATTTTGAATTTCCTAATTTGTTCTTAATTTGTTTGTTACTACAAAAAAAAATATAATATATACAAAACATCAATATCAATTCAACATCAATTCTATTATACACTTTTTTTTTATATTTTATCAATTATTTTTATTTTTTATTTTATAATTTTCTTCTTTCCTTTTTTTGAAAAATAAACATAAAATAGAAATAGAATTAATAGATTATAGATCAACAATGGGTTTTTTTATCTGTCAAAACTAGAATATTTTGACGGATCAATTGATTGATGAATTAATGGGACATAACAAAAAAGACATAAGCACTGGTAGAAAAAATGTAATTCACAAAGGTTTCACATTGTGAAATAACAATATTTTTTACAAATAATATTTCACTGGTATTTGTAAAACTATTGTGAAAATAGTTGTTGCGAAAGAAGGAGTTGAATACATTTGTGCTTTACTATCGGTGGCTGATCCGGATCATTTAAAAGAACATCCTCACGAACTTGAAGCAGCTTGCCCAAAAGAATTAAAGATTCCAATTCCCAATGATCATTTTTTTAAAGATCCGCACTCTTGGCTCATCATGTTTATTATGGATCCTACTTGGAATTTCTGACAAACAAGCTATTTGTGCACGCGACGGCAAAAGTAATTTTTTTATTTATTATTGGTCATTATTATTGATCGCCATTATCGGGATATTAATCCATTTAATTTATCAATCCCATTATAATAGGTTTCTGCACTTTTAAATTTTCGGGGAATTCAATTGGAACATCAATATTTGTCATTCATTTCCACGTTTAATAGATATTTCGTTTGATCTCGAATTTATCAAACGGCCAACTTATTATTCCAGAAAAATTAACCTGCAATGAATGCATTCAAAAATGATCGGAACAATACATCCATTGGTTCATGCTCGCAAGTTCATTCTCAATACTGTAGAGTATGTTGATTTATTTTCTTGCATATTTAGTCTTTACGAATGAATCATGAGAATAAGATCAATAGATTTAATAATTAATTAAATTAGATACACTTGTTATTATTAATATTATTCATCATAGTCCTAATACCAATAAAGAAAGGTTGATCGGACGAATAAATTTGTCAGCATATGACGCGAAGTTTTCTCATTAAATTCTTAATAAAAAAAAAATAATAAAAATTAACATAATAATTATTAGAGAAAAAATGATGCATTACTCTCAATGTTGCGATCCAGAACTCTTAGGTTAGTGAAAACCTGAAACGAAACCGTCTAAAACTATTTAGGGTGATTTAAGTTTAGAGCATCGGGAGAATGATAAAATATTATATCCGCATTTTCTTCCCGGTTTTTGTCAATAATTCACACAGGTTATACATATAGTCAATCCTCGTTCCAACGGATCTACGGGATCTTGCATTTATGCCAAAATTATTAATCGTGTTCAAACAAATTTTATCACGCGAATTTAATTATAATTCGTTGAAACGAGGTTTGATTGTATATTATGGCTTATTTTTTACTGTTTTCTGGACGAGATTGAGCCTGGGTATCTCCCGGAACTGTTTAGAGAATCAAAATAAAAAAGGTTTAAGGTTTCACGGTATTTACTCCCAAATGTAATATTATTAAATTTGTATTCCATATTAATTCTCTCCCACAATCAATATATTTTAAGGGTTGTAAATTTAGCATTCTTCTTGGAACATTAGGAATTTAGTAAGAATTTAACCGAATGAAAGGCCATATAATTAGTTAGGCTTTGCCTGTTCTCTCATAGTTTCTATGTCAGAAGATCCAGTAGTTTTTCTTCTCAACAAAATCCTTTATTTACTAATTATAAATGAGCAATAAATACAAAATGGTAGATTGGAATACGGAAAATCTACGTACTGTCTAAACGTACAACGATTCAGGACAAAATTTACTGCGCCACAATACCAATTTTGTGATACAACGTCTTTAAGTTTTATTGTGATGATGGTGTGGTGTTGATGATGATAATGGTGTTTATGAAAAAAATTTATGGTGTTAATAATGATAATGATAAGTTAATATTGAAAACTTGCAAAATTCATATGTGTAATATTGGCATCTCAACATAGTAAATTTGAAGCTTAATTCTTCATGATATCAACCAATTGAAACCATTGAATTATAGAAAAGATCATTGCTATAATTCTCATGATTTGTTCTTTTTGGTCTTACACTTCCATTTTGGAGGAATAGAGGATTCTACAAAGTTGCAGGACTAGGTGCACAGTGGAGGACAGCAAAAGCTACCAACTATTATTAGTTTACCACCAAGGATGATATCCATTCCTCAGAGGGTAGTGATCAATCTAACCAAACGATTAATGAATATTTCATTGCAGCAAAATTTTAGACTTCTACTTCTTAGCTAAGAAATTAAAAATGCAATTTTACAAGTAACCCTAAAGTTTGCCACCCAAGAATAATAGAAAAATTAATATTTCCTTTGATAAGTTTTCTTTAAATTTCATTGGTAAAAGTCACTTTCACGTGATGGGCAGATCAGTACTATACGTATAGTGCGTATAGTTCTAGAAAAATATAGTAGTAAATGTAAATCAATTCCTGTTTATATTGCCAAATAATATATGTAATATTGCACATAAAAATTAATTAATACTCTTCTCATGATTTATATATTTTAAACTTGGCTGCAATTTGGCAACATTTTAATATTAACGTTCTAGTTCAATATCTAGATGTGAAAAACATTTACGTTTTTGTCCAAATGCCACAATTTAAATCAAAAGAAATTATTTTGGAGAACATTTTAATACTTCAAATACTAGTAGTGTACAGATAAATTACAACATAATTGAAATTTCATCAAAGAAGCTGATGAAAATTTTATTGAAGAAGCAAATAAAAATGAAAGCAGTTTTGATTTTTATGATATTTAATTCATTCAATATAATTAATGATTCATAAATAAAACCTAAAAAAGTGTAGGTTGAATAAATTAAAGATTTATGCTTATCGTAAGAGCCAAATTATTTTTTTTTCTTATTATTTGAAAATCACCCAATCAAATTTCAACACTACTATACGCACTATACGCACTATACGTAAAGTATCGTATAGTATCGTATAGTGTTCAACTATATGCCATTTGCCCATCTCTAATCGCCCCAAACGTAGGACGGATTAATGAAAATAAAAAGAACTACGACCATATTCGTCAAATATAAATTGGGTAGTGGAAACTTTCAAAATAACTCCCGATGTATCATTTAATAGGTGAAATTGCATTTATATTCACATCGGATCTTAAAGATATGTACCATCTATTACAAGATCCTCAGCAAACCGTGAATTCATTGTAAAAATCCCCAAATGGGATTTTATAAAAAGATTCTTACAAGTTTCGTTGAATATAAATACGAAACATTTTTACAAATAAAAGGACTACCTATATGTAATTCAATTTCGCCCATCATAGCTAATTTAACATTAGCAATTATAGAATGCAACATCTGAATCAAATGACTGAAGAATCATAATATACAGATATTTGGATGCAATAACAAGCAGAATACTACTACACAACCCAATAGATATCTGGGATATGTATACTGAAAAATCCTATCTATGTGTGGAAATTTATGACGTAAATCTTATAAAAGAAGATAAATCACTAGAAATTTAAACAGGTAACGTTACAATACTGCAATATCTGGAAATTCGACTTTTTAGGTTTAAGTTTATCATGATAATCAAAGGACTTTACGCTTTGAAATTCTTAATAAACCTATGAACAAACATACATACACAGACTCCAGGTCATGAAATATATTTATCCGCATCTAATTCGTAACTGTGATAAAAAAACAGCATGTTAACAAAATTTTGAAAAGAAATATCCAGGATAAAAATCAAAGAACAATTATCGAAAACTAAATTTGAATGACGAAAATCATACTATTATATTGAATTTATTAATATATACATATAACAATATATATGATTCAAATTTAAAAGTGGCATTAGTCACTCGCAAAGGTATTAAACGTATTATTAAAGTAAGGGAAAATAACTAGGTCGTTAACAAGCACTTGAGATGTATTGCTCGGCAATTGTAGTACACAGCTGGCTGTATAAAATCCGCCCATTCACATTATTGATAAATAATATGCCAAAAGATATAAAAAAACCTTAGTAATAATATACACTAAAGTTAACGTTATAATAAACGATAATAGTTTTACATAATAAGGTCGGAGACTTTATTAAAAAGGAAATAGAATTCAACACATTCATCGAAATTTAAGTTAAATTAAAGTAACAAAACAGATCGAATTAAATTAATTATAATGCAAATTTAATTAATGTTTATCACACAATAATTTAAATTATTATAAAAAGACTGATAATTTCTTCATCTCGCTCATAACATTATCACTTTCATTTCCATTCCAGATTCATTGACTGGGCGGGCTGTTATAATTGTCTGAATGAACGCTTAAAATGTGATCGAAGCTATTTCCATCTTTCAGAATATCAGTAAAGTTTAAATCTGAATCATTGAATGAAAGCATCGTACACTTTTGGCAAAGCTACCATGACATAATTATCATAAATTAGTTTAAAAGTTTGTATTAAAATAAAGAATTCCGTTAGCAGTGAGTAAAGTTAGCAAACGTATAAATGACTAATTATCTATTATATTAATATAGAAAAACAAGAGATATGCTAGTTGTTGTTACTGTCACTATCTCTGAACAACCGTTGATGAAGGCTTGAGTACTCTCTGTATTCACAAATCGAATAGAATCTTTAACTATAGTCAGGCTTCTCTATATAATCACACTCTCAGAACCAGTCAAAGTACATGATTATTAGTGATGTTAGCCTGCTAAGGAATTTTTAAACAGCTTAGCCGGCTAAAAGAAAATTTCTCTTAATATTCATTTTTACATCTGGAATTTTAGTGCAGAATTCAGTGGCATAGACATTTATGGGTCACCTGTATTACTTAGAATGACAAAAAAACATACATTGGCTCAAAAAACAAAATACATCATAGCAGGATAAAAATTATAGAGTTTCTATTCTTAATACATATTCTTATTTTAATTCGAATTATTATTATTCGTTCTATTCGAATTATTCGTTCTATTCGAATTATTCGTTCTATTCCAATTATTCGTTCTATTCCAATTATTCGTTCTATTCGAATTATTCGTTCTATTCGAATTATTCGTTCTATTCCAATTATTCGTTCTATTCCAATTATTCGTTCTATTCGAATTATTCGTTCTATTCGAATTATTCGTTCTATTCCAATTATTCGTTCTATTCCAATTATTCGTTCTATTCGAATTATTCGTTCTATTCGAATTATTCGTTCTATTCCAATTATTCGTTCTATTCCAATTAT